>CAUYQU010060949.1:0-64036 GCA_963574635.1 Cheracebus regulus | reverse complement strand
TATATACCCAGTAATGAGATTCCTGGATCAAATGGAATTTTCTATTTCTAGATCCTTGAGGAATCGCCACACTCTCTTTTACAATGGTTCAACTAATTTACACTCCCAACAGTGTAAAAGTGTTCTTATTTCTCCACATCGTCTCCAGCATCTGTTGTCTCCAGATTTTTTAATGATCACCATTCTAACTGGCATGAGATGGTATCTTGATGTGGTTTTGATTTGCATTTCTCTAATGACCAGTGATGATGAGCATTTTTTCAACGTTTGTTGTCCTCACAAGTGTCTTCTTTTGCACAGTGTCTGTTCATATCCTTTGCCCACTTTTGAATGGGTTTGTTTTTTTCTTGTAAATCTGCTTTAGTGCTTTGTAGATTCTGGGTATTAGCCCTTTGTCAGATGGGTAGATTGGAAACGTTTTTTCCCATTCTGTTGGTTGCTGCTTCACTCTAACGATTATTTCTTTTGCTGTGCAGAAACATCTTAAGTTTAATTAGATCCCATTTGACTATTTTGGCTTTTGTTGCCATTGCTTTTGGTGTTTTAGTCATGAAGTCCTTGCCTATGCCTGTGCCCTGAATGGTATTGCCTAGGTTTTCTTCTAGGGTTTTTATTGTGTTTGGTCTTATGTTTAAATCTTTAATCCATCTGGAATTAATTTTAGTGTAAGGTGTAAAGAAGGGGTCCGGTTTCAGCTTTCTGCACATGGCTAGCCAGTTTTCCCAACACCATTTATTAAACAGGGAATCCTTTCCCCATTGCCTGCTTTTGTCAGGTTTGTCAAAGATCAGATGGTTGTAGATGTGTGGCGTTGCTTCTGAGGCCTCTGTTCTGTTCCACTGGTCTGTATCTCTGTTTTGGTACCAGGACCATGCTGTTGTGAGTACTGTAGCCTTGTAGGATTGTGTGCAGTCAGGAAGTGTTATACCTCCAGCTTTGTTCTTTTTGCTTAGGATTGTCTTGGCTATGCGGGCTGTCTTTTGGTTCCATATGAAGTTTAAAGTGGTTTTTTCCAGTTCTGTGAAGAAGGTCAATGGTAGCTTGCTGGGGATAGCATTGAATCTATAAATTACTTTGGGCAGTATGGCCATTTTCACAATATTGATTCTTCCTGACCATGAGCATGGAATGTTTTTCCATCTGTTGTGTCCTCTCTTATTTCCTTGAGCCATGCTTTGTAGTTCTCCTTGAAGAGGTCCTTTACATCCTTTGTTAGTTGTATTCCTAGGTATTTTATTCTCTTTGTAGCAATTGTGAATGGGAGTTCGCTCATGATTTGGCTCTCTGTCTGTTATTGGTGTATAGGAATGCTTGTGATTTCTGCATGTTGAGTTTGTATCCTGAGACTTTGCTGAAGCTGCTTATCAGTTTAAGGAGATTTTGGGCTGAGACAATGGAGTCTTCTAAATATGTTGTCTGCAAATAGAGACAATTTTACTTCTTCTTTTCCTAATTTAATACCTTTATTTATTTTTCTTGCCTGATTGCTCTGGCTAGAACTTCCAATACTATATTAGATAGGAGTCATGAGAGAGGGCACCCTTTTCTAGTGCCAGTTTTCAAAGGGAATGCTTCCAGTTTTTGCCTGTTCAGTGTGATATTGGCTGTGGTTTTGTTGTAAATAGCTTTTATTATTTTGAGATACGTTCCATTGACGCCTAGTTTATTGAGGATTTTTTTGTGTAAAGGGCTGTTGAATTTTGTTGAAGGCCTTCTTGCATCTATTGAGATAATCATGTGGTTTTTGTCTTTGGTTCTGTTTATGTGATAGATTACGTTTATAGATTTGCTTATGTTGAACCAGCCTTGCAACCCCAGGATGAAGCCTACTTGAACATGATGGATAAGATTTTTATGTGCTGTTGCATTTGGTTTGCCAATATTTTATTGAAGATTTTTGCATCGATGTTCATCATGGATACTGGCCTGAAGTTTCCTTTTTTAGTTGTGTCTCTGCCAGGTTTTGGTATCAGGATGATGTTGGTCTCATAAAATGAGTTAGGGAAGATTCTCTCTTTTTGTATTGTTTGGGATAGTTTCAGAAGGAATGGTACCAGCTCCTCTTTGTACATCTGATAGAATTTGGCTGTTGACCTCTCTGGACCTGGACTTTTTTTGGCTGGTAGGCTATTAATTGCTGCCTCAACTTCAGACCTTGTTATTGGTCTATTCAGGGTTTCAACTTCTTCCCGGTTTAGTCTTGGGAGGGTGCATGTGTCCGGGAATTTATCCATTTCTTCTAGATTTACTGGTTTATGTACATAGAGTTGTTTGTAGTAATCTCTGATGGTAGTTTGCATTTCTGTGGAATTGGTGGTGATATCCCCTTTATCGTTTTTTATTGCATCTATTCAATTTTTCTCTCTTTTCTTTTTTATTAGTCTGGCTAGCAGTCTGTCTATTTTGTTGATCTTTTCAAAAAACCAGCTCCTGGGTTTTTTGATTTTTTTTTGAGGAGTTTTTTTTGTGTCTCTATCACCTTTAGTTCTGCTCTGATCTTAGTTATTTCTTGTTTTCTGCTAGCTTTTGGGTATTTTTTGATCTTGCTCCTCTAGCTCTTTCAATTTTGACAAAAGGGTGTCAATTTTAGCTTTCCTCGCTTCTCATGTGGGCATTTATTGCTATAAATTTCCCTCTAGACACTGCTTTAAATGTGTCCCAGAGATACTGGTACGTTGTGTCTTCGTTCTCATTGGTTTTGAAGAACATCTTTATTTCTGCCTTCATTTCGTCATTTATCCAGTCGTCATTCAGGAGCAAGTTGTTCAGTTTCCATGTAGTTATGTAGTTGTGCAGTTTTGAGTGAGTTTCTTAATCCTGAATTCTAACTTGATTGCGGTGTGGTCTAAGAGACTGTTTCCATTCTTTTGCATTTGCTGAGGAGTGATTTACTTCCTATTAAGTGGTCAATTTTAGAGTAAGTGTGATGTGGTGCTGAGAAGAATGTATATTCTGTGGATTTGGGGCGGAGAGTTCTGTAGATGTCTATTAGGTCCACTTGGTCCAGATCTCCATTCAAGTCCTGGATATCCTTGTTGATTTTCTGTCTTGTTGATCTGTCTAATATTGACAGTGGAGTGTTAAAGTCTCCCACTATTATTGTGCGGGAGTCTAAGTCTCTTTGTAGATCATTAAGAACTTGCTTTACGTATCTGGGTGCTCCTGTACTGGGTGCATATATGTTTAGGATAGTTAGCTCTTCTTGTTGCATTGTTCCTTTTACCATTATGTAATGCCCTTCTTTGTCTCTTGATCTTTCTTGTTTTAAAGTCCATTTTATCAGAGACTAGGATTGCAACCCCTGCTTTTTTTGCTGTCCATTTGCTTGGTAAATCTTCTTCCATCCCTTTATTTTGAGTCTATGTGTGTCTTTGCACATGAGATGGGTCTCCTGAATACAGCACACTGATGAGTCCTGACTTTTTAATCCAGTTTGCCAGTCTGTGTCTTTTGATTGAGGCATTTAGGCCGCTTACATTTAATGTTAATATTGTTATGTGTGAATTTGATCCTGCCATTTTGTTACTGGCTAGTTGTTTTGCCCGTTAGTTGATGCAGTTTCTTCATTGTGGTGTTGGTCTTTACCATTCGGTATGTTTTTGCAGTGGCTGATATTGAGTGTTCCTTTCCCTGTTAAGTGCTTCCTTCAGGCGCTCTTGTAAGGCAGGTCTGGTGGTGACGAAATCTCTCAGCATTTGCTTGTCTGTAAAGAATTATATTTCTCCTTTACTTATGAAGCTTAGTTTGTCTGGATATGAAATTCTTGGTTGAAAGTTCTTTTCTTTAAGGATAATGAAACCCTACAAGACACTCTATTCTGGCTTGTAGGATTTCTGCTGAGAGATCCGCTGTGAGTCTGATGGGCTTCCCTTTGAGGGTGATCTGACCTTTCTCTCTCTGCCCTTAGCATTTTTTCCTGCATTTCAACCCTGGTGAATCTGACAATTATGTGCCTTGGGGTTGTTCTTCTTGAGGAGTATCTTTGTGATGTTCTCTGTATTTCCTGGATTTGAATGTTGGCCTGCCTTGCTAGGTTGGGAAAGTTCTCCTGGATAATATCCTGAAGAGTGTTTTCCAGCTTGGATTCATTCTCTCCGTCACATACAGGTACACTGATCAAGCATAGATTAGGTCTTTTCACATAATCTCATATTTCTTGGAGGCTTTGTTCATTTCTTTTCACTCTTTTTTCTCTAATTTTGTCTTCTTATTTTATTTCAGTGAGTTGATCTTCAATCTCAACCTTTCTTCTGCTTGATTGATTCGGCTATTGAAACTTGTGTATGCTTCATGAAGTTCTTGTGCTGTGTTTTTCAGCTCCATCAAGTCATTTATGTTCTTCTCTAAGCTGGTTATTTTAGTTAGCATTTCGTCTAACCTTTTTTCAAGGATTTTAGTTTCTTTGCATTGGGTTAGGACATGTTCCTTTAGCTCAGAGAAGTTTCTTATCACCCACCTTCCAAAGCCTGCTTCTGTCAATTTGTCAAACTCATTCTCCATCCTGTTTTGTTCCCTTGCTGGTGAGGAGTTGTGATCCTTTGGACGAGGAGAGGCATTCTGGTCTTTGATGATTTCATCCTTTTTGCGCTGGTTTCTTTCCATCTTCGTGGATTTATCTACCTTTGATCTTTGAAGTTGGTGATTTCAGATGGGGTCTCTGAGTGGACGTCCTTTTTGTTGATGTTGAAGCTATTTCTTTTTGTTGTTTAGTTTTCCTTCTAACAGTCATGCTCCTCTGCTGTAGAACTGCTGGAGGTCCACTCCAGACCTTGCTTGCCTGGGAATCACCCTCGGCGGGTGGGGTGCAGAGCAGTGAGAATTGCTATCTGATCTTTCCTCTGGTCCCAGAAGGGTACCCCTCAGGTATCAGTCAGAGCTCTCCTATATGTGGTGTTGTGTTAGTTATTCAGGGGTCAGGAAGCTGCTTCAGGAGGCAGTTTGTCCCTTTGCCTGCAGAGGCGCTGCTGGGCGGCCTCGGACTCAGCCCTGCTGTTGTGTAGGCTTCCTCTGGCTTTTGTTTACATGGGTGAGATTGGACCCACCTTTGCAATGGCGGACATCTTTCCCCCCATGGAACTCTCAGGCAAGAGGGCTTCAGTTTGCTGGTCTTGTGGAGGTGGGACCTGCCAAGCGGTATGACCTGTCTCCCTGCTTTCATCTCTCTCTCTCTTTCTGGGGGGCAGGTAGATCTGACCCACAGACGCTCTCAGTGCTAGTCAGTACTTCTGCCCAGATCTATGCTGACAACTCCTGGCGCAGGCCCCAGAGCTGTTGCTCAGATCTGTGTCGGTAACTTGCAGCGCTTTTGTACTCTTCTGCCCGGCAGCGTTCTACTGGACTATGGGTTGCAACGACCATGGGAGAAGCGCAGTATTTGAACCGGAGTGCTGAGGGGGTAAAGTCCTGGATCCTTCAGCCAGTTGCACTTCCCTAGACCAGGTTTTGTCATGTTGCCCAGGCTGGTCTCAAACTCCTGAGCTCAAGAGATATGCCTACCTCAGCCTCCCAAAATGTTGGGATTACAAGCGTAAGCTGCTGTGCCCAGGCTTTTTTTTTTTTTTGCTGTCTTGATGGTGTTGGTGTCTTTTGACCTGCAAAGGTTTTATGTTTTCAGTAAATCAGTTCATCGATTTTTAAAAATTGTTTGTGCTTGGTAATGTATATAAGAAACTATTGCCTTCCCCAGGATCATGATTTACTCCCTCCTATACTTCTTCTAAGAATTTAATTTTCTTGTTGTGTTTTGGAAGGTTTTTTTTTCTTTTTGAGATGATATTTTGCTCTTGTTGCCCAGGCTGGAGTGCAATGGCATGATCTTGGCTCACTGCAACCTCTGCCTCCTGAGTTCAAGCAATCCTCCGGCCTCAGCCTCCTGAGCAGCTGAGATTACAGGCACCCACCACAATGCCCAGCTAATTTTTTTGTATTTTTAGTAGAGACGGGGTTTTACTACGTTGGCCAGGCTGGTCTTGAACTCCTGACCTCAGGTGATTCCCTTGCCTTGGCCTCCCAAAGTGCTGGATTACAAGTGTGAGCCACTGCACTCATCTGTTGGGAGGATTTTTTAAGCTGGTCCCTTGCACTTTTATGTGAATTTTAGGATCAGTTTGTCAATTTCTGCAGCAAAGAAACCTGGGGTTTTGATATGATTCAGTTGAATCTGTGACCAGTTTGGTTAGTATTGCCATCTTAACAATGTTAAATCTTCTGATCTATAAACATGGAATACCTTTCCATTTATTTAGGTCATCTTTAATTTTATTCAGCAATATTTTATAGTTTTCAGTGTATAAGTCTTATACTTTGGTTAAATTTTTTTTTTTTTTGAGACAGGGTTTCACTTTGTTGCCCAGGCTGGAATACAGTGGCACAGTCATGGCACACTGCAGCCTTGACCTCTTGTATTCAAGCAATCCTCCCACCTCAGCCTCTTAAGTAGCTGGGACTACAGGTATGTGCCACCACACCCAGCTAATTTTTAAAAATTTTTTTGCAGAGGCAGGATCTTACTGTGTTGTCCAGGCTGATCTTGAACTCCGTGTTCCTCCCGCCTTGGCTTCCCAAAGTATTTATGCCACTGTACCTGGCATAAATTTTTTTCTAAGCTACTTCTTATTGATGATATTATGAATGGAGTTGTTATCTTCATTTCATTTTGGAGTTGTTCATTGCTAGTATATAGAAGATTATTTAAATTTTACACCCATTTATTCTATGGTCAGAATATATGTTTGGCCAGCATGCTTTCCAGCTGTTTGACAGTGTTGCCTAATTACTTTGTGTTGATTAGTCACACTTTACACTAGATACCCTGGGCTAGTTGTGGGTACTTTAGGCTTAGTTTATAGCATTATGTTATTCTGTATCAAAAGGACATCAAAATAGCGCTTTGTATAAGTCATTTGATTTGTTAAGTCATATTCAGTATATAGTGCCTTTAGTTTCATAATACACAATACACAAAATACACATTTTTGAATAGATAAATGTACATTTTGAAGGAAAATTCACTTGGTTTTATATTTTTGATTATTGATGAGTAGCCTTTATAGTTTAGTTGTCATAAAATTAAAAGGAAAAGCCGGGGCCAGGTGTGGTGGCTCATGCCTGTAATCCCAGGACTTTGGTAGGCCGAGGTGGGCTGATCACCTGAGGTCAGGAGTTCAAGGGCAGCCTGGCTAACTTGTGAAACCCCATCTGTACTAAAAATACAAAAATTAGCCAGGCATGGTGGCACATGCTTGTAGTCCCAGCTACTTGAGAGGCTGAGGCAGGAGAATCACTGGAACTGGGAGGCAGAGGTTACAGTAAGCCGGGATGGCTTCACTGCACTGCAGCCTGAGTGACAGAATGAGACTCCATCTCAAAAAAGAAAAAGAAAAAAGAAAAAGCCAAAAAAGAAAAAGCTGGGTATCTGTAGTTCCAGCTACTTGGGACGCTAAGGCAGAAGAATCATTTGAGGAGTTTAAGCTTGTGATGTACTGTGATCATACCCCTGAATGGCTACTGACTATTTCAGTTTGGGCAACATAGACCTCATCTCTATTTGTAAAGTAATTGAGAGTGAAATTCTCATAGTGTTGTGTGTGTACTTGATTTTTGTTCATCACCATATTTGCCTGTTGTTGAAGTATAGAGAACTGTTAGGCTGGTTTATTTCATTCATTCTCTTTTAGTTTTGAGGCAAAGAATTAAACTTTTAAATTTTATGTTTATGAGATTATTTCTGAAACTTTAACATATTTTTCAGGGTCAGTTAAATGAAAGCATGGACCATGGGGGAGTTGGACCATATGAACTGTAAGTTTATATGAAGAGATTTTTATTGTGCTGTCTTTCTTACAAGTAGGTTATATCAGTTCTATTTCATAGCAATCATGTGATTCCAGTAACCTGTTCTTAAATATGTAGTCATATTTATCAACTTGATGTATTGAATTTGGTGCCAAAATCTGATCAATATTATAACCTATCAGAGTTTTGAGATTATACATGGATTTTGAGGAAAAGATATTATTTCAAATTCAGAGTACTGAATATGAATCTGAGTTTTTAGTTGAATATAGCGAGTCATGTTTTTAACCTTCTTAACAGAAAAATTTGTAGAAATGCCTCAAAAAGTCAAATACTTTATGCTTTGCTTCAATATACAAACAGAAATTCATACCATCATTCAAACAGAAATTCATGCAATCTGGCTGGGCATGGTGGCTTACACCTATAATCCCCAGTACTTTGGGAGGCCAAAGTGGGCAGATTATTTGAGGTCAGGAGTTCAAGAGTAGCCTGGCCGACATAGTGAAACCCTGTTTCTTCTAAAAATTCAAAAATTATCCAGGCGTTTTGGCAGGCACCTGTAACCCCAGCTACTGGGGAGACTGAGGCAAGAGAATCACTTGAACCCGGGAGGTGGAGGCTGCTGTGAGCCAAGATTGCACCACTACACTCCAGTCTGGGTGACAAAGCAAGACTTTGTCTCAAAAAAAAAAAAAAAAGGAAATTCATGTAATCTTAAGTCATTTTAGACAAGCTCCATTAGGTGAGTATGGTGATTAATCTGCTCTGTATTGTACTCTCAAATAAAAAGCCTTGGTATAGGAGGAGAGAGAGAAGATAGTTCACTCATGTAGAAACCATTTAAATGACAGAGACAGTTGCTACCCCTTTTAGAGTCTCTATTTTTGTTTTTTTGGAGATGGAGTCTCCATCTGTCACCCAGGCTGGAGTGCAGTGGTGCACTCTTGGCTCACTGCAACCTCTGCCTCCTGAGTTCAAGCGATTGTCTTGCCTCAGCTTCTCAAGTAGCTGGCACTACAGCATGCACCACCATGCCAGCTAATTTTTATATTTTTAGTAGGGACGGGGTTTTACCATGTTGGCCAGGATGGTCTCGAACTCCCGACCTCAAGTGATCCGCCCGCCTCAGCCTCCCAAAGTGCTGGGATTACAGGCATGAGCCACCATGCCTATTGGATTCTTTAAATCAAGCTAATAACTTGGGAAAATGAACATAGAGAGATGCATGGATGAGTTTGTTAGCAAGAAGTTTTGTACCGTGATGTGAACTAACTGGCTAGTTTTGGAAAGATCCCAGATTTTCTGCTGACGTTGCCAAAGGAGGTTGGATGATACCTAATTTCAAAGATATTTTGAATGAACTAAATTTGAATAACTAGAAGACTTTTTTCCTTTGCCAACTTAATACATTTGTTCTAACTTACCTTAGTTTTGGGGTGCTTGATGCTTATGGAAGTAAATAATTGTCTTCTTTTACTTTGTTGCACTCCTAAGAGCAAGATGGGTCACCAGCAGCTGTACTGGAGTCACCTGTGAAAATTCAATCAGGGTTCTTGCTTTTGTTGCATCTGCTCAACCTGGCAAGGTCTGATCCAGAAATATGGCCTCAATATGTGCTGCCAATGTTTCCATCAATACAGGAAAGATATAGGTTTCATTAAGTTGGACTAAGTGATCTTCCTTGAATGGATTATCCAAGACATCTACCCAGTGAGAAACTATGATACCTCTTTGTACATAAAATAAACATTTAAAAAATAAATAAATAATTGATTGCACATTCTGTGAACAAGGAGGTAAACAATAATCAGGCCACCCTAATCTTGACCTGCTGTTCAGGTTATTTAGAGCACAGATAATAAATTTGCTGGCATATACTTTTTTTCCTTTCCCTTAATTAGATTACGTTCTCTTTCTCCTTTTTCTTGACTATATGCTGAAAGTAATTTAACTTCCTGCAAGTTTACCTTTGGTTTTGCTTTTCTTCCCAGTGGCATGGAACATTGTGAGAAATTTGAAATCTCAGAAACTAGTGTGAACAGAGGGCCAGAAAAAATTAGACCGGAATGTTTTGAGCTACTTCGGGTACTTGGTAAAGGGGGCTATGGAAAGGTAGGCAATATTTTTGAAATGAGAACTGTTGTCTGTCTTGACTAGATTGATTTTTATACCCTGGTTCCAGCAGTCATCTTCAGTCTTCGTCAGCTGTCAGCAAAGGCTGTGATCATGACCACTTAGCTGGTTTGTTTGAGGGATGTACAGAAGTTCAGTTTGCCCTTCTCTTGATACCATCACACATGTAAAAGCCTGGCACATAGTAGGTACTCAGTCAATATTTGTAGAATAAATAAACAAGCAATTGTACCAGGCAAAGTCGTATTATTAGAGGGTTCATTTTTTATTTTGGTTACATGGTATCTTCTTTAAAAATAAACTTCTTCTTGCTTATAAGAGGCATGGCACTCTAACTTGTTGTCTATTACTGAGACCTTAATCTAAACTGGTTGTCTGGAGCAATAGAGTTGGGGAAGCTGAAGGAATATAAAAAGAGAGAAGAAAACTGCTTAGTTTCACAGTTTTTCCCAAGACTTTATAACTTAAGATGTCACTTTTATTATTTATGCCCAAAAATTTATACCAAGCTGGCCGGGCTTGGTGGTTCACGCCTGTAATCCCAGTACTTTGGGAGGCCGAGGCGGGTGGATCACAAGGTCAGGAGATCAAGACCATCCTGGCCAACATGGTGAAACCCCATCTCTACTGAAAATACAAAACTTAGCTGGGCATGCTGGTGAGCGCCTGTAATCCCAGCTACTTGGGAGGCTGAGGCCGGAGAATCGCTTGAACCTGGCAGGCGGAGGTTGCAGTGAGCCAAGATCGTGCCACTGCACTCCAGCCTGTCCACAGAGTGAGACTCTGTCTTGTAAACAAACAAACAAACAAACAAATACTTATACTAATCTGTTCTCCATCAAAAGATAAAATTTAGATAACAACTTGGTTAGGATTAAGTTTTAAGAACTATTTTTGCTATTGTGTAGTATAAATTTTTCCACAGTAGATATCTGTAGTCTATTCTTATGCTTAAGAACACATTCTAATATGTTCTAATCATCCTGAATGTGCAACACATGCACTTTGAATCTCACATATTTTAGGTTTTGCATGACAGTGTTTATAGTTGTCTTTCAGTATGGGAGAGGGGTAAGGGGGAATTGGTTCCAAGACCTTTGTAGATAACAAAATCTGCTGATGTTCAAGTGCCTTATATAAAATGGCATAGTATTTGCAGATAAGTTATACACATCCTCCCGTATACTTTATTATTTTATTTTTTCTATTTTTTGAGACACAGTCTCACTCTTTCCCTCAGGCTGGAGTGCAGTGGCGTGATCTCAGCTCACTGCAACCTCTGCCTCCCGGGTTCAAGCAATTCTCTGCCTCAGCCTCCCAAGTAGCTGGGATTACAGATGCACACCACCATGCCCAGCTAATTTTTGTATTTTTAGTAGAGAAGGGTTTTCACTATGTTAGCCAGGCTGGTCTCAAACTCCTGACCTCAGGTGATCCACCTTTGGGAGTTAGCCTCCCAAAGTGCTGGGATTACAGGTGTGAGCCACTGTACCTGCCATTTATTATTATTATTATGATTATTATTATTATTATTATTTGTATTGTTTATTGATTTTTTTCCCCCCCAAGTATTTTCTTTCTCGAGACAGAGTCTGGATCTGTCGCCCAGGCTAGAGTGCAGTGGCGCCATCTCGGCTCACTGCAACCTCCACCTCCCAGGTTTAAGCAGTTCTCCTGCCTCAGCCTCCCAAGTAGCTGGGATTACAGGCGTGTGCCACCACACCCAGCTAATTTTTGTATTTTTAATAGACAGAGTTTCACTGTGTTGGCCAGGCTGGTGTTGAACTCCTGACCTTGTGATCTACCCACCTTGGCCTCCCAAAGTGCTGGGATTGCAAGTGTGAGCCACTGCACCTGGCCCCCCCAAGTACTTTCATTCTGCAGTTGGTTGAATCGGTGGCTGCAGAATCAGAGGGCCAAATATAATTACTAGCTATTTTAAGTAATAGGTAAACAGTAATTTCCTGTCAACTATTTTTAAATAGTCTTATATGAAGTAAGAACAGTGGCACCCTTGGAAGAAACTTATGAAATATTTTATAATTTTTAAGGTGGTACTATGCTTCTGGGAACACTGTTTATAGCTTGTTCTAAGTAGGATTTTGTATGGTAATATGAAGTAACTGTTTATTATTAGATGGTCATTGTCCAATGTTACCACCAGATGGCAGCAGAACAAACAGGAAAGTCATGATCGTTCATGTGGTCTGTTCTTTTGGCTGATCATTTTTGTACATAGTTTTTATAATATAAACTGCCGTGACACATGTTTCTGATAACTAGGAATTAAGGGAGTATGACTGACACAGTTTGCCTTTGAATAACACACACTTTTTTTTAATCCAGGTTTTTCAAGTACGAAAAGTAACAGGAGCAAATACTGGGAAAATATTTGCCATGAAGGTGCTTAAAAAGGTGATTTCCACTCCCCCTTTTTAGTCCTCTCACACCATATTTTTACACTTGATCTTAGCCAAAAGGCCGAGAAGTGATCACACCATATTTTTAATTGCTGTCACATTTTGGCCTAAAATTTGCAGTAAAAAAAAAATGTATCTCAAGCCAGGTACAGTGGGGCACACCTGTGGTCCCAGTTACTTGGGAGGTTGAGGCAGGAGGATTGCTTGAGCTTAGGAGTTCAAGGATAATCTGAGCAATGTATCAAGACCCAGTCTCTTAGAGAAAAAAGAACTGTATTTCTAACACAGTTACAATACCTCTTAGAATGTGAGGTATATTTCATTACTGTTACTCCTATTTTATTTCTGCTTGGTGAGGGTTGAAAAGAGAGCTCTTATAATTCTTTGCTGAGGTAACTCTTCGCTGTTTCTGGTCTCCTCCTTATTTCTAAGTAATAAACATGTGCTTCTATCTTCTTCTTCTTCTTTTTTTTTTTTGAGATGGAGTCTCGCTGTGTTGTCCAGGCTGGAGTGCAGTGGAGCAATCTCAGCTCACTGCAACCTCCGCCTCCTGGGTTCAAGAGATTCTCCTGCCTCAGCCTCCTTAGTAGCTGGAATTACAGGCACACAACACCATGCCCGACTAATTTTTGTATTTTTATTATAGACAGGGTTTCACCATGTTGGCCAGGCTGGTCTTGAACTCCTGACCTCATGTGATCCACCTGCCTCTGCCTCCCAAAGTGCTGGAATTACAGACATGAGCCATCACGCCTGGCTGTATTAATTTTATTTTATGAGAGTTAAGGATTTTAATTTTGTTTACTTCATGCTCCTTTATCCTCATTCTCTCGTTTTGCTTTGCTTTCTTTGAATCTACTATTGTCCTCTGATACCTTCCAACAACTTTGTAAAACACCTTTCAGTCTGATGTTCTTTGATCAGACTTATAAGGTAATCTATTAGTTCCATTTATTTCCCGAAGGCATATCTTAGGAACTTTCTATCCACCTGTTCTCATCTGGACTGGTAGCTCTTTATTCATAATTATTATGACTGGACTCCTTCTTCAACACAATCCTTGGAATCCTCTTGGCTCCTTCAGTGTTGGATCTTTTGTTTCCTGGATCCTGTATCTTCCTTTTTCTCCTTTTTCTTAGTTTATGACCTTGTTTGGTGACTATACTAGTGGGTCCCTGAGAAAAGGGAGAAAATGTAAAGATGCATTTATAATCAAAAGTATCCATATTGCATATTTGAGAATTTTTTTATGTTTATATTTACTTGATTCTTTGGGTACGTTATTAGATTTGAAAATTATTTTCACTTAGAATTTTGCTCCATTTTCTTCTATATTTGAGGATTTCTGTTGAAGTCCTTTGGCATTCTGATTCCCAGCCCTTTACACATGTCCTGTTTTTCTGTGGAAATATTTAAGATTTTCTCTTTATTTCTGATCTAAATTTTTATAGTAATGTGTCTTGCTTTGACTTCTATTATTATTTTTATTTAGTTAGTTTTGAGACAGGATCTCACCCTGTCACTTAGGAGTACAAGTGACACCATCATAGCTCACTGCAGCCTCAAACTCCTGAGCTCAAGCTATTCCCCCACCTCAGTCTCCTGAGTAGCTGGGACCACAGGCATGCACCACCAGGCCTGGCTAGTAGAAAAATGTAGAGATGGGCACTCACCATGTTGCCCAGGCTGGTGTTGAACTCCTGGGCTCAAGTGATCCATCTGCCTTGGACACCCAAAGTGCTGGGATTGGATTACGGGTATCACCCACTGCACCCAACCTATTTAATTTAATTATATATTTTTAAGAGACAGGGTCTCAGTCAGTTTCCCAGGCTGGAGTGAGGTGGTGTGATTATACCTCACTGTAACCTCTAACTCCTGGGCTCAAGTGATCCTTCTGCCTCAGCTTCTGAGTAGCTAAGACGATAGATGCATGCCACCATGCCCAGTTCATTTTAACATTGTTTTGTAGAGTTGAGGTCTTGCTGTGTTTCCCAGGCTGAGCTGGAACTCATAGCCTCAAGCAGTTCTTCTGTTTTCACTCCCAAAGTGCTGGGTTTACAGGCATGTGTCACTGTTCCCAGCCTATTTTTATTCTTTTAATTTTAAAGCCTTAGTCTTTCAGTTCTAGGAAATTTTCTTGTGTGATTTCTTTGATAATTTCCTTCCCACTGTTTTCTCTTCTTGGAATTACAGTTCGTTGAATGTTGGATCTCCTGGACTGATCATCTAATTTTTCTTATTTTTTCTACGTTTCCATTTCTTTGTCTTATTTTCTTTCTTCTACTGATTTTTTTAAAGCTGTTGTATTTGTGATCCTCCAGAATTCTTCCTGTTGTTTTTGTTTTATAGCAACCTGTTTTATGGGTATCATATCTTCTCTTATCCATCTGAGAGTTTTATTTTATTTTTAATTTTATTATTTTTTTGAGACAGGGTCTCAGTCTGTCACGCAAGTTTGAGTGCAGTGGCATGATCTCGGCCCACTGCAACCCCTGCCTCCCAGGTTCAAGCGATTCTCCTGCCTCAGCCTCCTGAGTAGTTGGGACTACAGGTGCACCGCTGCACCTGGCTAATTTTTGTAATTTTAGCAGAGGTGGGGTTTCACCATGTTGGCCAGACTGGTCTTGAACTTCTGACCTCAAGTAATCCATCCACCTTGGCCTCCCAAAGTGCTAGGATTACAGCTATGAGCCATCATGCTCACCTCTCTGAGATTTTTAATTGTAATTCTTTGAAATGTTCTTTTGTTTTATGCATGTTCTTTTTTGAGTTCCTGTTTTCTTTGACTGATTTAGTCAGTTTTAGTCACTTTGTTCCATGTTAAAGGCCTTCCTTAGATGTCTGGTGTCATTGATTTTTTTTTTTTTTTTGAGTTGGAGTCATGTTCTGTTGTTTAGGCTAGAGTGCAGTGGTGCAGTCTTGGGCTCACTGCAATTTCTGCCTCCTGGGTTCAAGTGATTCTTGTGCCTCAGCCACCGAGGTAGCTGAGATTAGAGGCCTATGCCAGCATGCCTGGCTAATTTTTGCATTTTTATTAGTGACGGGGTTTCGCCATGTTGTCTGGCCTGATCTTGAACTCCTGACCTCAAGTGATCTGCCCTCCTGGGCCTCAATAATCCATCAACTGTGCCCGGCCCTATTATTTGTATTTAAGAGTAGAACTCTGAAAAACTGATCAAAAGTTCTGTAAACTTCTCTGCAGGGTAGTCAAGTAGTTAGCTGGCACTTGACCAAGAACTTTAAAGAATAGTGTCTGTAGGGCCAGGTGCAATGGCTCATGCCTGTAATCCAAGGCAGGTGGATCACCTGAGGTTAGGAGTTCAAAGCCAGCCTGCGCACCATGGCGAAACCCGGTCTCTAGTATAAGTACAAAAATTAGCCGGATGTGGTGGTGCACTCCTGTAAATCCCAGCTCTTTGGAGGCTGAGGCAGGAGAATCGCTTGAGCCTGGGAGGTGGAGGTTGCAGTGAGCTGAGATTGCACCAGTGCACTCCACCCTGGACGACAAGAGTTGAACGCCGTCTCAAAAAAAAAAAATAGTGTCTGTAGATCTTTTCTTCTGAGGAGGATCAGTTAGTGCTAAGAAAAATCTTCCATTCTTTTTTTTTTTTTGAGATGGAGTCTCACTCTGTTGCCCAGGCTGGAGTGCAGTGAAACGATCTCAGCTCACTGCAACCTCCACCTCCCAGGTTCAAGCGATTCTCCTGCCTAAGCCTCCTGAGTAGGTGGGATTACAGGCACATGCCACCATGCCCAGCTAATTTTTTTTTTGTATTTTTAGTAGAGATTGTATTTCACCATGTTGGCCAGGCTGGTCTCAAACTCCTGACCTCTTGCTCCATCCGTCTGAGCCTCCCAAAGTGCTGGGATTACAGGCATGAGCTACTGTACCTGGCCCTAAATCCTCCATTCTTTTGCCTGGAAAAAGCATTCTGGCGCTCAGTGAGAGGAGATGGAGATCTCACCCCTCAACACATGGACTTTCACTAAACTTGAGTTTTTACATTAGTGTAGATACTGTAGATAAGTTTTACTCTGTGTATCTAAGCTTTCACTTTTTTTTTTTTGGTCCCGGAGATATTAACTATCCTAGGGTTAGTTCTTTAACTTAATATTGAGATGGAAACCTTCTTGGTCTGTCTGTTCCTTAAACAGACTTGCAGATGATCTCCCTGTTTTTAATCCCTTTACCTTCTGCCTTCTGTAGTCTCCATTTCCTCTTATTTTTCCCCTTCCTTTTAATTTTACCTCTAATGTTTGAACCTTGCTAGGGTTCTGTAGATAGATTCAACTTCTTTTGTGTATTCCCCTTTGCAGGCACTTAGGTTTGATCTTACCCCACTCTGCTACATCATGGACCATTGCTTTATCCCCATTCTTTTCAGGTTCTTTTCAGTTGTGGGGTTCCACATGTCTTCTAGTTTTACTGATGCATTATGTGTGTGTTTGTTTTCTTCTTCTTCTTTTTTTTGAGACAGTCTCACTCTGTTGCCCAGGCTGGAGTGCAATGGCATGATCTTGGCTCACTGCAACCTCTGCCTCCCAGGTTCAAGCGTTCTTCTGCCTTAGCCTCCCAAGTAGCTGGGACTACAGGCACCTGCCACCACGCCCAGCAAATTTTTATATTTTTAGTAGTGACGGGGTTTCACCATGTTACCCAGGATGGTCTTGATCTCCTGACCTCATGATCCACTTGCCTTGGCTTCTCGAAGTGCTGGGACTATAGGCATGAGCCACCGCGCCTGGCTATTTTCTTGTTCTTGTTGTTTGGGATTGACTACTGAAAAGATTCCACTTTCTTTTATTTATTTATTTTTTTAAACAGAGTTTCACTCTTGTCACCTAGGCTGGAGTGCAATGGTGCAATCTTGGCTCACTGCAACCTCCGCCTCCCGGGTTTGAGTGCTTCTCCTGCCTCAACCTCCCAAGTAGTTGGAATCACAGGCCCTGCCACCACACTCAGCTGATTTTTGTATTTTTAGTAGAGATGGGGTTTTTGCCATGTTGGCCAGGCTGGTCTTGAACTGCTAAACCTCAGGTGATCCATCTTCCTTGGCTTCCCAAAGTGTTGGGATTACATGCATGAGTCACTGTGCCTGGCCTCTACTGTCAAAAGTTCCAGTGGAGAACTACATTCAAAGATAATCAAAATGACTTTTTAAAAAAATTATAAGACTTGTAAAACTTTGGTCCTTGTCTTCTTGCTGATTTTTTTTTTTTTGAGTCTTGCTGTGTCGCCCAGGCTGGAGTGCAGTGGCGCGATCTTGGCTCATAGCAACCTCCACCTCCTGGGTTCAAGTGATTCTTTTGCCTCAGCCTCCCAAGTAGCTGGACTACAGGCACCCACCATCACACCTGGCTAATTTTTGTATTTTTAGTAGAGACGGGGTTTCACCTTATTGGCCAGGCTGGGCTCGAACTCCTAATCTCGTGATCCGCCCACCTCAGCCTTCTAAAGTGCTGGGATTACCGCATCCAGTGCCTTCTTGCTGATTTTTATTTAAGCAGTATAAATGACTCTTCAGTTTGAAAGCTGAGGAACAAATATTGTGACCACAATTTTATTGGTAATTGTCTTTGAAAAGCCATCTAGGTATTTTTATTTATTTATTTTTTGAGACAGAGTCTTACTCTGTTGCCCAGGCTGGAGTACAGTGGCACGATCTGGACTCACTGCGACCTCCACCTCCTGGGTTCAAGCAATTCTTCTGCCTCAGCCTCCTGAGTAGCTGGGATTACAGGTGTGTGCCACCATGCCTGGCTAATTGTTTGTAATTTTGATAAAGACGGGGTTCCACCGTGTTGGTCAGGCTGGTCTCAAACTCCTGACCTCGTGATCCGCCTGCTTCGGCCTCCCAAAGTGCTGGGATTACAAGCATGAGCCACTACGCCTGGCTACCACCTACGTATTCTTAACATCAGTTTCTGCTTTATTGGGTTGGCATTGCAATCCGCTATCTGACTTTCTTATTGGAATTGTTTGAGATTAATGATTTTTTACCTGTAAAACATGTTAGGTATAGAATTGAAGGCAGTGTAACAGTGCTTGTTTCAGAAATGTTGAAAAAGTACTGGTCAAGATTCTTTTTTTGTTTGAAATGGAATCTCACTCCATCACCCAGCTGGAGTGCAGTGATGCAACTCAGCTCATTGCAACCTCTGCCTCTTGGGTTCCAGCAATTTTTATGCCTCAGCTTCCTGAAAAGCTTGAAGTAGATAACTGTGCCAAGATCTAATTATGTCTAATATGGTCAGGCCTGAGACCAGGTGTGTGCCACCACGCCTGGCTAATTTTTGTATTTTTAGTAGAGACGAGTTTCACCATGTTGGCCAGGCTGGTCTCAAACTCCTGACCTCAAGTGATCTGTCCACTTCGGCCTCTTAAAGTGGTGGGATTACAGGTGTGAGCCATTGTGCCCAGCCTCTGGTCAAGATTCAAGTGATTCATTCCTTGTGATGTGTTATTTATATCGGATAATCAGTCTTGACCATATTAGACATAATTAGATCTTGGTTAAAATATGTTTTTGGCACAGTTATCTAGTGAGAAAAAAGAGTTGGTTTTTTTTCCTCCACTCATGGTGGGTGGGGGTGGTATACTGGGAAATCCATAGACTTAATTACTGCTAAGTGTCAGGCCTCATTTTGGGGCCCAGGGATCTAGTACCTAAGTTGTTTGCCTCTGCTTTTGCTTGGTTGCCATTATTTCCCATTCTTGGGGTTCTTTTCTTAATCCTAGCTAGAGGATCTGATACTGTCTCCTTCCTTGTTGTCCTTGAAAGCAAGCTCACGGCAAAAATAATGAAAGTAAAGAGATTACTAGGGTTAAGTCCAGGGCTTTCATTCCTAAATCCCCAAGTAAGATGACTGTAGGCTCCCTTTGAGTTCCATCCTTCTGATTTTAATTATCCTGAAGGCAGAGTACTAACCCCTCTGACCTGAGTGTGTGGTAAGAATATACCTCTTTCCCTAGCCTTTAAGATGAAATCAGAGTAGAACCAGGTGTCCCCTTAAGTGAGTTGTCTAAATCTGGACATTCTGTCTGGATTTATTAGTTCTCCTGGGACTGTTCACTTCTTCTAGGAATGGTACCATTCAGGTATTTGCTTATAGTGGAATAGTGAGGAAAAGACTATCAACAGCCATCACCCGACTCTACCAGTTGCAACAAAAATAAACTGTAGAAGCAAAATACTGTTGCCCATGGCATTAGTTGACTTCCCACTGTACATTTTAGAACCTTTGGCCAAAGATATTCTCCACCTCTGAGATACTCTGCTTTCATAGAACAATAAGTTTCTCACTTTTGACTTACTTGATTCATACAGTGCCTGTTTTTTGGCCCTAAACCCTTTAGTTCTTTAACTTTTCTGTTTTTTTCTCAAGCTCTTAGACCCCTTCTTATTTCACTTTATTCTGAATCTAGCCTTATGGGCATAATCAGCCACTTTTTCAGTTGCTAACCCCATTGACCTTGTGTTCAGGAAAGCCCTCATCTGCATCAGCTCACTCATCAGTGCACCTTTATTGCTATATCTCAGCTGCTAAGCATTACTAGCAGAAATTACACAAACCTATAGATTGATGTTGGGAAAACTCTATGACGCCAACTCACATGGACCCTAAGCACTTTCCAGCAATTTTTCTGCATATCCTTAGATAAATCCTTCCATTCTCTACAACCATTTGGAACCCTTCCTATCAGCCCCTCTACTTTTTTTTTAGTAGCTAAGTGTCTCTCTTCCTACTTAAGGCTGTCCAATGTGATTTCCTTTGAGTTCCTGTTTTATTTTATTTTAATTTTTTGAGATGAAGTTTCTGTCATCCTGGCTGGAGTGCAGTGGTGCGGTCTCGGCTCACTGCCTCCTGGGTTCAAGTGATTCTCCTGCCTTAGCCTCCAGAATAGCTGGATCACAGGTGCACCTCACCATGCCCAGCTAATTTTTGTATCTTTCATAGAGACAGGGTTTCACCATGTTGGCCAAGCTGGTCTTGAACTCCTGAGCTCAAGCAGTCCACCTGTCTTGGCCTCCCAAAGTGCTGGGATTACAAGCGCGAGCCACTGCACCCGGCCTTGATTTCCTATTTTAGTACCTAACCCAGCACCATGTTAGTCTGCAATTTTACTTGACTTCCTTCGTTCTCCAGTCTTAGTGGAATGTGTTTCTACTCCTTTCCAAGGCTAATTCCTCTCTGTGTTTTGGATACCATCTCTTTCTGCCTATTCAGAGACATTACTCTGTTACTTATCTTCTCTGTTTTCATCCTCTATCTTCTTTATTTAAATATATTCGTGCCTCTACCATATTTAGCTAAACAAAACCTTTCTTCACATGAGGTCTTCCTGTAGCTAATACCCTCTTTACTTCTTCATAGCTGAATTTCTTGAGAAGTAGAGTCCACGTTACCATTCCTTTTTTCTTTTTTTTTGAGACAGAGTTTTGCTCTTGTTGCCCAGGCTAGAGTGCAGTGGCGCAACCTCGGCTCACTGCAACCTCCGCCTCACGAGTTCAAGCGATTTTCCTGCCCCAGACTCCTGAGTAGCTGGGACTACAGGTGAGTGCCACCACACCCAGCTAATATTTTATTTTTAGTAGAGACAGGGTTTCACCATGTTGGCCAGGCTGGTCTTGAACTCCTGACCTCGGGTGATCCTCCTGCCTCTGCCTCCTAAAGTGGTGGGATTACAGGTGTGAGCCACGGCGCCCGGCCTACCATTCCTTTTTTCACACGTTTTATTCTTTTTTCACTACTGTATTTTGACTTAAGATCCTATTTTTTTTTTTAAAGAGACAGAATCTCATTATGTTGACCAGGTTGGAGAGCAATGGCTGTTCTCAGATGTGATCATAATACACTACAGCCTCCAACTCCTGAGTTCAAGCAACCCTCTCGTCTCAGCCTCCCAAGTAGCTGGGACTCTAGGCACATGTCACCATGCCGGACTCTATTTTTGTGTGCGTGTGTGTGGAGTCTTGCCCTGTCACCCAGGCTGGAGTGCAGTGGCCCTGTCTCAGCTTACTGCAGCCTCTGCCTCCCAGGTTCAAGCAGTTCTCATGCCTCAGCCACCTGAGTAGCTGGGATTACAGGCATTTCCCACCACATCTGGTTAATATTTGTATTTTTAGTAGAGATGGGGTTTCACCATGTTGGCCAGGCTGGTCTTGAACTCCTGGCCTTGAGATCCACCTACCTCGGCCTCCAAAAGTGCCAGATTACAGGTGTGGGTCACTGCATCCAGCCCGACTCTACTATTTCAATGAAGCTCCTCTACCCTAGGTCATCACTGACTTCCCAATTGCTGAATCCAGTTGTCTTTACTGAATTCATTATTAATTTAACTCTCTTTTGCACTGAAGCTGCTGACCACAGCATTATGAAACTCTGTTCCTTTTATTGCTATGATTCTACTTTACTAATTTTTCTTTTTTTTCCTTTCTTTTTTTTTTTTTTTTTTTTTTGAGACAGTCTTGCTCTATCACCCAGGCTAGAGTATAGTGGCATGATCTCGGCTCACTGCAACCTCTGCCGCCCAGGTTCAAGCAATTCTTCTGCCTCAGCCTTCCGAGTAGCTGAGATTACAGGTGCGTGCCACTATGCCCAGCTAATTTTTTGTCTTTTTAGTAGAGATGGGGTTTTGCCATGTTGGCCAGGCTGGTCTTGAACTCCTGACCTCGTGATCCGTCCGCCTCAGCCTCCCAAAGTTTTGGGATTACAGGCATGAGCCACCACACCCAGCAATAAGGGCATTTTTTTTCCTTTTTTTTTTTTTTTGACTTTTTTTTTCTTAACTTTCCTAGGGGATTTTTTTTTTTAAATAAGGGCGTTTTTATACATAACCACGATATAACTGATTACGCCGGGGAAATTTAACATTGACATATAATACTGTTTTATAATATGTAGTGCATAGTCAAACATTCTTATGTGTCTCAGTAATGTTCTTTATAACTGTTTTTTGTTTTTAACATCCAGGATTTCTTCAAGGATTTCACATTGTATTGAATTATCCTGTCTCCTTAGTTTACTCTAGAGCCATTTGCCACCCATTTTTTTCTTTCATGACATTGATATGTTTTGGAGAGTCCAGACCAGTTGTTCTACAGAATATCTCTTGATTTGAGTTTGTTTCATTGTTTCCTTACGAAAATAATTCTAAATTTTAAATAGGTTAAACACTTTTGCAAGAGTGTTATATAGGTGCCATGTGTTCTCAGTGCAAGGGCTCAGAAGGCACATTATGTCTGTCTATCTCGTTATTTGGTGACGTTGAATTTGATTACTTGGTTAAGATGGTGTCCACCAGATTGTCCATTGTATACATGCCTTTTTCCTTTTATTTTTGTTTTGTTTTGTTTTTGAGCTGGAGTCTGGCTCTGTTGCCCAGGCTAGAGTACAGTGGCGCAATCTTGGCTCACTGCAACCTCCGCCTTCTGGGTTCAAGCAATTCTCCTGTCTCAGCCTCCTGAGTAGCTGGGATTACAGGCACCCGCCACTACACCCAGCTAATTTTTGTATTTTTAGTAGAGGCAAGGTTTTGCCATGTTGTCCAGGCTGGTCTCAAGCTCCTTGACCTCAAGTGATCCACCCGCCTCGGCCTCCCAAAGTGTTGGAATTACAGACGTGAGCCTCTGTGTCTGACCTCTTTTTCCTTTTGTAGTTAACAAGTGATCTACGGAATGATAGAAGCTGTGTGAATATCCTGTCCCATAATAATCTTTACTTAATGGTTTTATCTGCATTGTTTCTTGCCCAAATCAAATATTACTATAGTGATTATGAAATGGAGATTTTTCTATTTTTTCTATATTGTCATTCTTCTGTAAAGATTTTTTATACTCCCTTTTTAAAATTCATTTTTTTTTTTTTTGAGATGGAGTCTCACTCTGTTGCCCAGGCTGGAGCACAGTTGCACAATCTCAGCTCACTCTAATCTTCACTTCCCACATTCAAGCAATCCCCCCACCCCAGTCTCCTCAATAACAGGGACTATAGGCATTTGCCACCACACCTGGCTAATTTTTGTATTTTTTGTAGAGACAGGGTCTCACTGTGTTGTCCAGGGTTGTCTCAAACTCCTGGGTTCAAGTGATCCTCCTGCCTCAGCTTTCCAATGTGCTAGGATTACAGGGGTGAGCCACTGCACCTGGCCCCCTTTTTTTTTTTTTTTTTTTTTTTTTCCTTTTTAACAAGGGTCTTCTTCTGTTGCCCAGGCTTGAGTGCAGTGGCATGATCATGGCTCACTACAGCCTTGGACCCCAGGCTGCCTTGGCTTACTGCAACCTCTGCCTCCTGGGTTCCAGCGATTCTCGTGTCTTAGCCTCTGGAGTAACTAGGAGTTCAAGTGCGCACCACCATGCCTGGCTAATTCTTGTATTTTTAATAGAGATGAGGTTTCACGATGTTGGGCAGGCTGGTCTCCAACTCCTGGCCAACATGGTGATCCACCTGCCTCAGTTTCCCAAGGTGTTAGGATTATAGGCATGAGCCACCATGCCCACCCTGTTTTTGTTTAAAATCATGGCTTTATATTGATAGCCCTAATTCTAGTCCAGTTCCATAGGGTTCTTCTTTCCTCAGTTCATATTTGAATATTCTTTTTTTCTGCAGTGAGAACTCTGGTAACAACATCAGTGCTCACATTTGTTCAGTTGTATAATGTGTGCATAATGAAAATTATAATACTAATAGTATTTCCAGCTACAAACCTACCAAGTTTGATTTAAGATTTCTTTGCAGTTTTTTGTGTCTTACATGTAGGCCACTAAGGGTGTGCAGTCTAAAGTTACTTAAATATCTTTTTCTCTTATATCTTTTTTCTCTTTCTGTGGTAAAGTTATTAGTGTAATAGTCAATTAAATTTATGTATTGCTGTTGTATTCAGTTGTACTTCCCACCCTTCATTCTTGTTGATTTTATTTTTGGAATTTGTGAAATATTAATATGGTTGAAAAGTAAGAATCTGCATTTTATAATTACAGTAATATTTGATATAGGAAAGAAAAAAATGGATGATAAAACCATTAAGGTTTTACTCAGAAGGTATACTCAAAAGTCTTACTGCTTTTCCTTCCCTTCCATTATTATTAGCTTTTAGTTTGTCTTAGTTGTCTTCATTTTTGCAGGTATAAGAAGATACATATTAGATATTCTCATTTCCCCTTTCTTGTACAAAAGATAGCATAGTATCCATGCTGTTGTACTTTTAAATACTCTTTTGCACCTTGTTTTCATAGAGATTTTTCTTATTTTTATAGCTTTGTTACCTCTTGTGTAGATTCCATAGGTTTTCAGCCAATATCCTATGTTTGAGCATTTAGGCTGTTTCCAGTGTTTCACTTTCACAGATAATGTTGCAACCAATAACCTGTGTATTTGCTTTCCATATTACTTACTGAGATATACCATTGTGGTAACTTCCTGGAACTGATACTTAGCATGTCTAAAATAAGGCATTGTTTTCCCAAAATTTTTTCACTTCCATTTGCTAATACTGAATGACACTGTTATCTATCCTATTTCTTGTGCAGAAATAAAGGTATCATCATTTCTTCTCATATCTAGTTTGTCAGCAAATGCAAATTACGTATTCTTAGGCTCTTATTTTTTTCATTTATTTATTTTTTTGAGTCAGAGTCTCACACTGTCGCCCAGTCTGTAGTGCAGAGGTGCCATCTTGGCTCACTGCAATCTCTGCCTCCGGGGTTGAAGCAATTCTCCTGCTTCAGCCTCCTGAGTAACTGGGACTACAGGCATGCACCACCATGCCCAGCAATTTTTTTTTGTAGTTTTAGTGGAGATGGGGTTTCATCATGTTGGCTAGGATGCTTTTGATCTCTTGACCTCGTGATTCGCCCACCTTGGTCTCCCAGAGTGCTGGGATTACAGGTGTGAACCACCGTTCCCGGCCTTTTTTTTTTATTTTTTGAGATAGGGTCTTGCTCTGTTGCCCAGGCTGGTGTGCAGTCCTGGGTTCAAGCAATTCTCCCTCAGCCTCCCAAGTAGCTGGGATTATAGGCATACACCACCACACCTGGCTAATTTTGTTTTTTAGTAGAGATGGGGTTTCTCCCTGTTGGTCAGGCTGGTGTCGAACTCCCAACCTCCGGGGATCTGCCTGCCTCAGCCTCCCAAAGTACTGGGATTACAGGCATGAGCCACTGCGCTTGGCCAGCCTTTCATTTTTTTCTACCTTCATTTTTGTCTTCTGTTTTTTTTTCTTTTTTCTTTTTTTCTACCTTCATTTTCTTATAGATCTTCTAACTTAGTTTATTATACTAGCCTCCTAACTAGTCTCATTTCTTTCCTAAAACTCCATACTGCTACTAGACATGTCTTTCATAAAGCCAGGGTTTGTTCGTTTCATTCATCTCAACCTTTATTCTTTGCCTCTAAGATCAGATTCCAGCACCTTTGTCTAGGTGCCCAGGCCTTCCATTTCCTGGCCTTTAACCACTTCTAACCACTTCTAACCATACTGAACTTACTTGTAGATTCCCCAAACATATCCTGTCCTATCAGGCCTCTTGCACTGGAATGCCTTTTTTTAAAAAAACCTTCTACATTTCTTTGTTTCTTCCCCCTGCCCCCTGCCACCTTTTGTGGAGAATGGGGTCTTATTTGTTACCAGGCACATCTCAAACTCCTGGGCTCAAGAGATCCTTCTGCCTCTGCCTGCCTAAGTGCCGGAATTACATACATGAGCCACTGCATCCAGGCTACATTTCATTTTAATAACTTTAAAGCAAGACTTCTTGCTGTGTCACATGTAGTTCCCCTGTTAACCCTTATTAGCCTATGCTTACCTACGTTGACTTGTGTTTTTCTCCTTGAGACTTTGGGCTACTGTGGACAGGACATTCCTTCTATTCTGCTTTCTTGGCACAGCCTGGAGCATGGTAGACACAGTAGTTTGTGAATATATGAATAAACTTGATCTGATTACAGATTTCTTATTTTTCTTTAAATTTATCTTTCCTTTTTGAAGCACTGTGGTTTGTATCTTTTTTTTTTTTTAAGATGGTGTCTTACTCTATCACCAAGGCTGGAGTGCAGTGGCATGATTTTGGCTCAGTGTAACCTCTGCCTCTCAGGTTCAAGCAATTCTCCCACCTCAGCCTCCTGAGTAGCTGGGACTACAGGCATGCCATCACGCTCAGCTAATTTTTTGTATTTTTAGTAGAGACGGGGTTTCACTGTCTCTACTGACCTCATGATCTGCCTGCCTCTATCTCCCAAAGTGCTGGGATTACAGGTGTGAGCCACCGTGCCCGGCCAACTACAGATTTATTTTTTTTAAAAGTCTTTTTAGGTTTTTATTTACATGTTCACTGCAAAAAATCCAAACGGCGCAGAGGCATGTATAAAGTGAATGTTCTCCATTATCCTTTCTCAGTTTCTAGTGAGAACTATAGTTGATAGGTCAATATTGGCAAGAAAAACACAAAATAGACTTTCCAGTTACTATTGAATAAAAATATTCACTATTTTGTTCTTATAGATCATCTCTTTTCCTTTAGGCAATGATAGTAAGAAATGCTAAAGATACAGCGCATACAAAAGCAGAACGGAATATTCTGGAGGAAGTAAAGCATCCCTTCATCGTGGATTTAATTTATGCCTTTCAGACTGGTGGAAAACTCTACCTCATCCTTGAGTATCTCAGTGGTCAGTACATAAGAGTTTGGTGTAATTATTTGCATTTGCTCCAGAAACTGACTCAAAATGTTATTTTCAATGGAAAATACTTTTTCCCATTATGATCAAATAGTGCTTAAATTTGATGAGTACACTGAAGTACAAAATTCAGATGTGAACAGATGTTTCTATTTGCAGACAAATATGGAGGAAACTTTAAAGGTTTTTTTCCCTCTTCTGTAAAATTTTAATTTAATTCATTTGTAATCCGTCACTTAACAGAATAACAAATACCTAAGTGATGCAGAGCCTTGAATTGTACTGGGGTAAGATGCTGTAATTCAAATAATTGAGAGGATTGTTGAACATAACGAGTATTCGTGGAATTGGGTCTTTAAGAGTTTTTAGTTTAATGTGGCCTTAGTGATAAGGTATGCAGCTTATAATGGAAATCATCCACATTTCCCAGGGCCTACCACCTGGTAGGAACTTGTTGCTTCCATATCATTTCTAGATCACAGGTATCTATTTCTTTTCCTTTCTCTTTTTTTTGAGATGGAATCTCACTCTGTCACCCAGGCTGGAGTGCAGTGGTGTGATCTCGGCTCACTGCAACCTCAGCCTCCCGGGTTCAAGCGATTCTCCTGCCTCAACCTCCTGAGTAGCTGGGACTACAGGCGCGTGCCACCATGCCTAGCTAATTTTTGTATTTTTAGTAGAAATGAGGTTTCACCATATTGGTCAGGCTGGTCTTGAACTCCTGACCTCAGGTGATCCGCCCGCCTCAGCCTCCCAAAGAGCTGGGATTACAGGCATGAGCCACCTTGCCCGGCTCCTTTTTTTTTTTTTTTTTTTTGCGACGTAGTTTTGCTCTTGTCACACAGGCTAGAGTGCAATGGTGTGATCTTGGCTCACTGCAATCTCTGTCTCCCGGGATTCAAGTGATTCTACTGCCTCAGCTTCCCAAGTATCTGGGATTATAGGCATGTGCTACCACACTCTGCTAATTTTTGTATTTTTAGTAGAGATGGGGTTTTACCATGTTGGTCAGGCTGGTCTTGAATTCCCAACTTCAGGTGATCTACCTGCCTTGGACTCCCAAAGTGCTGGGATTACAGGCGTAAGCCACCTTGCCTGGCCATAGGTATCTATTTCTAGAAAACACACTTCAGTTCTCTGAGAAAGAGAGATTTTGCAGTAATGTATAACATGAAACAGAAAGCTGCAGAATGTAGCAACTTTTTTTGTGACTATTCCCATTGGAAAAACTTTCTTTTTTGAAGATGGGAGTTTTGCTCCTCTTGACCAGGCTGGAGTGCAGAGGCATGATCTCGGCTCACCACAACCTCCGCCTCCTGGGTTCAAGTGATTCTCCTGCCTCAGCCTCCTGAGTAGCTGAGACTACAGGCATGCGCCACCACGCCTGGCTGTTTTTGTATTCTTAGTAGAGATGGAGTTTCACCATGTTGGCCAGGCTAGTCTTGAGCTCCTAACCTTAGGTGATTTGCCTGCCTTGGCCTTCCAAAGTGCTGGGATTACAGGTGTGAGCTACCATACCCAGTTGGAAAAACTTTATTTTGACATAATTTCATGCTTACAAAAAGTTTTAAGTTTGTGTTTTTAGTAGAGACTTACACAGAAGTTTTAAGAGTAGTATAAAGAATTCCTATGCTGAGCATGGTGGCTCATGCTTGTAACCGGCACTTTGGGAGGCCGAGGTGAGTGAATCATGAGACCAGCCTGGCCAACATAGTGAAACCCCATCTCTACTAAAAATAAAAAAGTTAGTTGGGTGTGGTGGCACGTGCCTATAATCCCAGCTACTCAGGAGGCTGAAGTAGGAGAATCACTTACAGCTGGGAGGCGGAGGCTGTGGTGAGCCGAGATGGAGTCACTGCACCCCAGCCTGGGCAACAGAGCAAGACTCCATTTCAACAAACAAAACAAAAAATAAAGAATTCTATATATCTCTCTCACTCTGGCACTTAAATTTCCCGGATGTTACCATTTCACCACATTTATTTTGTTCTGTCCTATGTATATGTATATACATATATACATGCAAACATACATAATTTTTTTGAACTGTTTAAGAGAGTGTTGCAGACATGATTTCCCTTGACCCCTAAATTTCAGTGTGTGTGTGTGTTTTTTTTTTTTTTTTTTGAGACGGAGTCTCATTCTGTCACCCAGGCTGGAATGCAGTGGCATAATCTTGGGCTCACTACAACCTCCACCTCCCAGGCTCAAGCAATTCTCCTGGCTCAGCCTCCCGAGTAGCTGGGATTATAGGTACCCACCACCATGCCTGGCTGATTTTTGTATTTTTAGTAGAAGCGGTTTCGCTGTGTTGGCCAGTCTGGTCTTGAACTCCTGACCTCAGGTGATCCACTGCCTCAGCCTCCCAAAGTGCTGGAATTACAGGTGTGAGCCACTGTGCCCAGCCTATTCAGTGTATATTTTCTAAAGTCAAGGAAAGTATCTTACATAACTATACTAAAGTTATCAAAAATAGGAAAATAACCTTGATGCAATGATAACTCTCTTTAGTTTCCTTTAATCTGGAACGTTTTCTCCGTTTTTCTTTGACTTTCATGATGTTGACCTTTTTAGTTAGTACAGGCCAACTAGTTTGTAGCATGCATCACTTTGGGTTTAGCTGATGTTTCCTTAGGATTAGATTCAGGTTATGCAATTTTGGCAGGACCATTGAAGTGACACTGTAGCCTCCTCAATGCATCAGATCAAGAGGTACATGATATTTATATCTTTGTCTTATTACTTGTGACATTAACTTTGGTCACGTGTATAAGCTGGTGTCTGCCGAGTTTTTTTTTGTGACATTTGCCCCTTTGTAATTAATAAGTATCTTTTGAAGAGATACTTTGAGATTCTTTAAATATCTCTCATCAAGCTTTCATGTTTAGTGTTGTTTTGAGACAGTCACCTGGGCTGGAGTGCTGTGGCACAATCTCGGGTCACTGCAACCTCCGCCTTGCAGGTTCAAGCTATTCTCCTGCCTTAGCCTCCTGGGTAGCTGGAATTATAGGCATTTTCTTTTCTTTCTTCTTTTTTTTTTTCCGATATGGAGTCCTACTCTGTCACCCAGGCTTTAGCTCAGTGTTGCAAGCTTAGGCTCACCTACAACCTCTACCTTCCGGGTTCAAGCAATTCTCCTGCCTAAGCCTCCCGAATAACTGGGATTATAGGTACCCACCCAGCTAATTTTTGTAATTTTAGTAGAGACAGGGTTTTGCCGTGTTTGGCCAGGCTGGAACTCCTGATCTCAGGTGATCCACCTGCCTCGACCTCCCAAAGTGCTGGGATTACAGGTGCAAGCCACTGCGCCCAGCCCACATTCAGTTTTGACGTCCATTGATTCTTGCCTGCAACAATTAATTATATTTGTCAAGTGATTTTTTCTTATTCCATCATGGCGCCTTCATTTATTACTTGGCATTCTGCTGTAATAAAGAGCTTTCCCTTCTTCCCCATTAAAAAAAATTTATGTATTCATTTATTTACGTCATTGTGGACTTAGGGATTCTAATATTATTCAATGTGATATAACCCTCTATTATTATTATTTATTTTGATACTCAAATTGTGCCATGTTTTCTACTAGGCCATTTCCAGGTTCATTCTGTTTATTTAAGAGTTCTGAAAATATGAAATATGAGCATTCACTAAAATTAGTGAGGGTTATTTAATTGCAGATCATTTTTCTACTTATGGGTAAAATGTTAAAGAGTCTTTAATCAAGATTTTTTCTTTAACCTCAGGTCTTGAATCTACAAATATTTTAAAGTTTGTAGATATAAAACCTGGAATTCCAAGCCAGTTCTAGTTTTTAAACATATGTGTGTCACAGAAGAATAAGAATGCTACTAAAAATAGAATCCTGAGGACTTAGTTTTAAAACCTATAATTTTTAGAATCTGTTTTTCATTTTTAAGGGGCTGATGTCTTTTAATTATGGTTAGAAGGAAAGCACAAACTCTTATTAAAAGTGGGTTGGAAATAAATATTGTTTTATTTCTAATGTTTTTCTTTTTTTTTGCAGGAGGAGAACTATTTATGCAGTTAGAAAGAGAAGGAATATTTATGGAAGACACAGCCTGGTAAGTGAACTTTTTGTGGTTGCATAGATTCAGGAAATTACAAGCAAAGCCCCATTCCCACTATGGGCAGCCACATGATTGAGTAAATTGATCTGGAGCCAGTCAGTCACTCAGGACCTCAAGGGGGTGAAGCAGCTTTGGGACTGGGCAGCTATGGAGGTCACATCATTCCTTTGCCCTTAGGCTTGAGTGGAACGCTCTTCACACCAGTTGTTCCTAACAGAACCATTCTCATTGTGGCTTTCTTTCCTTGAATTGGGAAGCTGCCTGCCTTGGCTGTGGGTGAGTGTGGTTTTCCAGGGAAACTTTATGTGTGGAACAATGGAAAGTATCAGAAATCATCTCCTTTTTTTTAAAGACTTTCTATTTCTCAAGGTGCAGTCTTAGGGAGGTGATAAGCCTGGGCATATCATCTGTGGATTGATTATATAGTCAGGATGGGATTTACCCTCCTATTTCTGAACACATCATCTGCTTCAAATTAAAAATATGCACATCCTTTTATGAAGCAACAGTATTGGGTCATAATAAATCAGTTTATCGTATACCTTAATTTAATAGAAAACAACACTTAAATGTTTTTTTCTACCTTAATTACCAAAACTGCATTCCATTGTTTAATTTCAGGCCTTTTCTAACACAGAAGCTGCATTTAAGAGCCTTAGGGATGAAGTGCCCTTTTTTGGAGGAGGCTCACTGAGCCATGTTGGAGGCTGTGTTTGTGGTCGTGCTGGCTGTGAAACTGCCTCAGTCCTCTAGGACACACCCTCTCCATCCTGGAGTAATCTGCAGGATTGCAACATTGTTATGCAGCCAGTATTGCAGTGCCTTGTGCTTTTCGAATCCAGACAGGGTTGATTCAGCCCTTTATTCTTTTGAGGTAGATAAATTTGAGTGTCACACAGTTTATAGTTGTGGGCTGGCTGGCAGGAGGGAGGGCAGATACCGTGGGCCTAAGCTGTCTATAAATATGTAGCTGCAATAAGTAAGGGATGACGGGCTTCTAAGGGTCAGGTTATAAGGTATCTTTTGAAATCAAGACTTGATCTCTGAGAATAACAAAGTTCCTATTTCCTATTGGATTTTAAAGTTGGGTATGGATGGGAGAAATCTGCTTTGAAATGAATGACTATTAGCTTAATTCCTACACAGACAGAACAAAATGTGACTAATGGCAGTTTAGCGTATTCTGGACATCTTTGCAATTTTAGCAGTATATTCTAATGGCAAAATAAAGCACTTTATAGTTTCACTAAAATGAGTGAAACATAAACGTCCCCATGCCTTTTGGCAGCATCCTATGTCACCTCTTTTTCCCATACATTCTCTGCCCCACTAATTTGGTCTTTGGTGCATGTCTGTTTCTTTCAAGGAATTTTGCTCCATGCATAAGCTGCTTTGAGTAGATTATACTCTTTTTAATTTTATTAAATCACTTTTATTTCCAGCTTTTACTTGGCAGAAATCTCCATGGCTTTGGGGCATTTACATCAAAAGGGGATCATCTACAGAGATCTGAAGCCGGAGAATATCATGCTTAATCACCAAGGTGGAGACATACCGTAAACAATTCTATAGTAAATAATCATCTTAAAATCCTCCCACACAGGTCATGGCCATTTTCAAAGCCCTATATTCATCTGTCTATTTTGTGTATTTCTTTCCTCAGAATTTATGGCATGATAGTACTTGCTGATGTTTAAGTCTTTAGGTACTTATGCTTGGTGAGAGTAAAAGAAGTTGAGAATAATATTTGCTCAGCTGCCTTTTTTGGTTTAATCCTTTATCGTTTTTCATGTTTTTGGAATTCTTACATAAAATATGAGCCAAAAGCCAGTCTAAACATTAATTTTGGCTTGTTACTTAAATTGAAAAGTGAATCTTAATTATACAAGTTGAGTTTTAATAATGAAAATATATAAATATTGGCCAGGCTTGGTGGCTCACACCTGTAATCCCAGCACTTTGGGAGGCTGAAGCAGGTGGATCACCTGAGATCAGGAGTTCAGTCTGGCCAACATGGTGAAACCCTGACTCTACAAAAATACACAAAAAAGTTAGCCAGGCATGATGGCAGTTATCTGTCATCCCAGCTACTTGGGAGGCTGAGGTGGGAGAATCACTTGAACCTGGGAGGTGGAAGTTGCAGTGAGCCAAGATTGTGACATTTCACTCCAGTCTGGGTGACAGAGTGAGACTCTGTCTCAAAAAAAAAAAAAGAAAGAAAATATGTAAATATTAGCTATGCTTCTTACAGTAAGTCTTACTAATGCTGAAAAAAGGATTGAAATTGAACCAAAGTATTTGATACAACTTTGGAAATAATGATGTTTAGTAGGCATCAGGTTACTCCCTTTTTTTGAGATGGGGATCTCTGTCACCCAGGCTGGAGTGCAGTGGCATGATCACAGCTCACTGCAACCTCTGCCTCTCAGGCTCAAGTGATCCTCCCAAGCCCCTCAAGTAGTTGGGGCTATTGTGGCACACCACCATGCCTGGGTAACTTTTTTGTAGAAACGGGGTTTGCCGTGTTGCCCAGGATGGTCCCAAACTCCTGAGCTTAATTGATCTGCCCAGCAAATTGCTGGGATTACAGGCATAAGCCACCTGCCCCCTCCAGCCAGAATCAGTTTTCTTGCTGTTTGTTTGCAGCAACAAACAAACATCAGAGAGACTGATAGTCTGTACAACTATAGATATAGCACAGTGAGCCTTGACTACAACTGCATGCTGCTACAGACAGCTCAACTTATGCTAATCTGGGCTGTGGGCAGACTTGGCGATTCACTTATACCCCAAAGGAGCAACCATTTGACCCAAGGTATCTAGAAGGTGGTAGCAGCTGCTAGTCCTTAGATGTCTACAGAATGCGCCATGAGGTAGTTAATTGTTTCAAACTGTTAGAAAATGATGTATGAACAACTGAGGCTCATATAAACATTCCAGATTATACTCCTCCACCCACCTTTTTTTAGGAGAAATGATATACTTAACTGAATATATCATGAGAATAAGTGTCTCTTTTTTCTTCCCATCAACACCTTCTCACTCCCCAAAACTTGGATTCTGATCTGAATTCTAAGTCACAGGATAGAACAGGGAAGCAATAGAATAGTTAACTACTTCTTTGATCCATAAAGTTGAATGTATCAGATGGTTCTGTGAAAATAAAGGCCATACTTCTTCTGTATCAGAGTGTAATATATAATTACATTTGAATCAATAGGTGTTTGTGTCTTTTCTGTGAAATGAACCTCAAATACTAGAGTCCCTGGGGTCATTGAACCACTTTTTATCTAATGACAGTTTAGTAAAGAAAGCTAAAACTTGAACTGAAATGATCTTTGTATAAGGTGGTAAGTTTTTTTGTTTTTTTACTTTCTGGATCAGCGATGATTGATTCATACTATCTAGCAATTTTATTTCTTTCCCCTCATTGGTAGCATTGGGCAGAATGAGCTACCTTGTTATAGTGACTTTCTGAGACCGTTTTAAGAATTCTTCACAGTTCACTGTGATAAAAGCTATATATTTGAAGGACTGTCTCACACCTTTATGTTTAAAAGGCAGAGAATATGTTTATTAGGGTGTGTGTACTTAAACTAGACTGCATAAAGCAGTTTCCCAGGATTTTTCTTTTTCAAGATGGTAGAGGATTCTGTGTATACTTAAAGGTAGAGCCTTCAACAGGTTATATCACTTTTTTCTCTATCTTTATTTTCTCTTTACTAGATAGATTATATTATTGGCAAAAGGTGACTTTTCCCTAGCCTTAAACAGTTAGCATTTCATTTTATGGAGGTACCCTGTTCTTGACACCTGCAAGAAAAGTTTGAGGCAAGAAAAGTTAAATGGAAGGATAGATTAAGGTGTTACATGACATATTTAAACACTGTACATACTTTGAATTCTGAGAATAATCATACTGTAATATTTCTTTGTAGGTCATGTGAAACTAACAGACTTTGGACTATGCAAAGAATCTATTCATGATGGAACAGTCACACACACATTTTGTGGAACAATAGAATACATGTGAGCTGCATGTTAAATATAATTGGTTTGGGGATAATAGCTAATGTTATCTGTTTTAAGGAATAGTGTCTGTTTTCTGTACTCTCATTGACTCTGTACATTGTTTTTAAAATTCTAATTTAGATGATATGCAAATAGGTGAATTTTTAAGCACATTATTTTTCTCATTATAGGGCCCCTGAAATCTTGATGAGAAGCGGCCACAATCGTGCTGTGGATTGGTGGAGTTTGGGAGCATTAATGTATGACATGCTGACTGGAGCAGTAGGTGCACAATTAAAAGCTGCATGTGTTACGGTCTGTGCTCAGTAGTTATGAAGTCACTGTAGCAAGAGTACTTTCCTGTGCCTTCTGAAAATGTTACCAATGGAGTTATTTTCAAATCCCAAAGATTTATTCAGCAGTTTCACACTAATAATGCTTTATGATTATATGGGATCCCATACTTTCAAAAACATTTTCATTTAAATGATCTATGTCATGGCAGTTAGAATCTGTGGAATAGATGTTGAAGAGATAGTGCCCTTATTTTATAAATGGAAAAACTGAAGCATAAAATCACATAGCTCACTTATCACACAGCAAGTTAATGGTGGAAACACAGGCTTCCTTTCAGGACACTTCTATTTCCTTTGTCCTATTGCTTAAAAACTGCATGTCTGCTGGGCACAGTGGTGCATGCCTGTAGCCCAGGCTACTCAGGAGGTGGGAGTAGCTGAGGTGGGAGGATTACTTGAGCTAAGGATTATTAATAGAATCTAGCCTTGGCAACATAGTGAGACCCTGTCTCTAAAACAAAATAAAGCTCTTTAGCAGTTAGCCCATTTTACAGCATACATTTCTGATCTTCATGCATAATTAGTTCAGGAAATGGACAATATTGTTATTTAAAATGTGTTTCTTATATGCTAATATTTTTCACTCCCTGCTAATATTTTTCACTGTCTTCTACTCTTAGCCCCCATTCACTGGGGAGAATAGAAAGAAAACAATTGACAAAATCCTCAAATGTAAACTCAATTTGCCTCCCTACCTCACACAAGAAGCCAGAGATCTGCTTAAAAAGGTAAGGTTCTTAAATGGTCACTCACACTGCAAGATTCAATGGCTAGGATTTAACTAGATAGAATTTAATGTATATTTTGAATAAAGAATCATTTATAAATATTGAACACAAAAAAATCTAATTTTTGAAGGTGAAGTACATTTGTTTAAAAACTTTCTTTCATTTTTATTTTATTTATTTATTTATTTTTGAGACGGAGTCTTGCTCTGTGGCCCAGGCTGGAGTGCAGTGGCGCGATCTCAGCTCACTGCAATCTCTGCCTCCCAGGTTCAAGTGATTCTCCTGCCTCAGCTTCCTGAGTAGCTGGGACTACAGGAGCCCACAACCACGCCCGGATAATTTTTGTATTTTTAGTAGAGACGGGTTTTACCATGTTGGTCAGGCTGGTCTGGAACTCCTGACTTCAGGTGATCTACCTCCCTTGGCCTCCCAAAGTGCTGGGATTATAGGCCTTTAAACAGTATTCAGTAGTAATTAGTAAACTATATTTTCTTTTTTTGAGATGAAGTCTCGCTCTGTCACCCAGGCTGTAGTGCAGTGGCACGATCTTGGCTCACTGCAACCTCTGCCTCCCAAGTTCAAGTGATTCTCCTGCCTCAGCCTCCCTACTGGCTAGGATTATAGGCATTTGCCACCACGCCAGGCTAATTTTTGTATTTTTAGGAGAGAAGGGGTTTCACCATGTTGGCCGGGCTGGTCTCAAACTCCCAATCTCAGGTGATCTACCTGCCTCAGCCTCCCAAAGTGCTGGGATTACAGGTATGAGCCACCATGCCTGGCCAATAAACCATATTTTCTCAAGGCAGAGTAGACAAGTAAAGTCTATAAAAGAAAAAAAAAATCACTTTGACTAAGGTTCTTCATCCAGGCTTTTTTTTTCTTCTTTAAAGCTGCTGAAAAGAAATGCTGCTTCTCGTCTGGGAGCTGGTCCTGGGGATGCTGGAGAAGTTCAAGTAGGGATCGGCATCTTTGGTGTTTTGGGGGGAAGATAATGCTAATTTTATATATTTCTGAGGGTTATATGTAGTTGCTTATAAGTTTAGCTTATTTTGTGGCTTGTAACTTCAAAAAGGCGATTAATTTATCAATTCAGCAAAGTCTATTCCCCTCAACTTTTCTTTCTGCTCTTTTTTCCTAGGCTCATCCATTCTTTAGACACATTAACTGGGAAGAACTTCTGGCTCGAAAGGTGGAGCCCCCTTTTAAACCTTTGTTGGTAAGTATACATGAAAGCACATGATTGGGTGCAGTGGCTCACGCCTGTAATCCCAGTTTAGGGGGCCGAGGTGGGAGGATTGTTTGAGGCCAGGAGTTCAAGACCAGCATGGGCAGCATAGCAAGACTCCATCTCTACACAAAATTTAAAAGTTAGCTGGGTGTGCTGGTATGTGCTTGTAAGTCCCAGCTACTTGAGAGGCTGAAGCAAGAGGATAACTTGAGATTTTTTTAAAAAATAAGAAAAATCTCAGAGCAGACAGAAGCATTATTTTTATCAACAGTACAAAGATCTCTGGTTTATCCTTTCTTCAGCATCTTTGTTTTTATTTTTTATTTTGAGACAGGGTCTCACTCTGTCACCCAGGATGGAGTACAGTAGCACGATCACAGCTCAGTGCAGCCTTGACCTCCCCAGGCTCAGATGATTCTCCCACCTCAGCTTCCCGAGCTGAGACTACAGACACATGTCACCATGGACAGTTAATTTTTTTGTATTTTTTGTAGAAACAGGGTTTCGCCATGTTGCCCAGGTTGGTCTGGAACTCCTGGGCTCAAGTAATCCACCCACCTCAGCCTCTCAAAGTGCTGGGATTACAGGAGTGAGCTTCTGCACCCAGCCAAGCATCTTTTATTTTTGTACTATCTTTTAAAGAACTAATGCCAGTGGCAATTGACTGTATTAGCTATTTTTAAGTTGGTTAACTAAGACAATTACGTATTTCAGGTAGTTGGGACTTTTCTTTTTTGTTTTGTTTTATTTTGCTTAATTAACCATTTTAAATGTGAATCTCTAGAAATTTTTTCTTCAAAATATAGAATATATGTGCATTAGTTTGCTAGGCTTGCTGCAACAAAGTACCACAAACCAGGTGGCTTAAACAACAGAAATTTATTATCTTATAGATCTGGAGATTAGAAGTTTTAGATCACATTGTTAGAGTTGGTTTCTTTGAGGACTGTGAGAAACTGTATGTTCCATGCCTCTCCCCTGGCTTCTGGTGGTTTGCTGGTAATCTTTGTCATTCTTTGGCTTGTAGGTACATCACCCGGATCTCTGCCTTCATGTTCACATGGTGTTCTACCTGTGTGCATATCTGTGGCCAAATTGCCCCTTTTTATAAGGATACCAGTCATACTGGATTAGGGTTCCTCTCTACTCCAGTAGGACCTCATCTTGACTAATTACATCTGTAATAACCCTTTCCAAATAAGGTCACATTCTGAGGAACTAGAGGTTAGAACTTCAACATATGAAATTTTTTGGGGGGTGGGTGAGGCACACAATTCAACCCATAACAATATGTTTATGAGTAAATGAGTTAGTGTGTTGGTTATTGTCTTTCTCTCACCTCAGAATCTGAGAAAATACAGTTTATTTTTCCATTCCTTGGGATGTAGATGGAGAAGGAGGAGGAGGAGGATGGTGATTATTAGTTCGTCATGGAGCATAATGTGATCCACTTTAAAAAAACAACAAACAATTTAAAGGAAGATAACTGTCACACACCTAATACCTACCTTCAAAAATGATTAGGTCGTCTTGTTTAAACATAACCACCATCCCATCATCACACCTGAGAAGTTGAAAATTTCCCTAGATTTTTTTTTTCTTTTTCTTTTTCTTTTTTTTTTTTTGAGACAGGGTCTTTCTCTGTTGCCAGGCTGGAGTGCAGTGGCATGATCATGGCTCATGGCAGCCTCAAACTCCCAGGCTCAAGGGATCCTCCGTATAGCTGGGACCACAGAGTTGTATCACCACACCCAGCTAATTTTTTGGGTTTTCCTAGAGATGAGGTCTCCCAGTTTTGCCCCAGCTAATTATTTTGTTGTTGCCGTTCCATTCTTTTTTTTTCTCATGTTTGTAATTATTTAATCAAGGTTGATATGTAGTTTGGTTACTATGTCTCTTAGGTCTTTCTTCGTTTATAGATATCCTCTTTCAAATCTTCCCCTGATTTATTGAAGAAACTGGGCCATTTGTCTTGTAGAATTCTCAAATTTTGATTTTGTTGATACTATCCCCATAGTATCTTTGACCGTGTTCATCTGTTCCCTGAATTTCCAAAAACTGGTAGTTAAATTTAAGTAGTTGATCTGATTCGGATTAAATTCTCAGTATTGCATGCTTTGATCAGGAGGCATAATGTGTAGTTTTTTGTTTTTTGTTTTTTTTTTCAGTGATGTTAGTGGTCACTGATCATTGCCTATGTCAGCACTTCACTACCAGGGTAATTTCACAATGTCTGGAGATACATTGATTGTCACAGCTTGAGGGAAGGAATGCTATGGGTACCTTCAGGAGTAAGAGTCAGCACAGCACAGCCCCTACAGCAAAGTATTAATAGGCCTAAAATGTCAGTAGCACTGAGGTTAAGAAACTCTGGCTTAGTTTTACAGTTTCATCAGGTGTTTGTGAAATGGTCTTATTCTAACTGTTATTCTTTGTGGGCTGGAATTCTTTCATAAAGAGAAACTCTGATCGGTTATTTAATTACCCAAGGTATATTTCATACAGGAAAGGCAGTATAAATGTTTGATTCTTTCCCAGTTTTCAACATAATGAATTAGTTCCCTAGCATCTTCCAAAATTGACCAATGAACTTCATGTATGTGCTTTTTTCTTTTTTAGTGTATTATGAACGTACATATTTTAACGTATTTGTGTTTCATTTCATTGTAGTTATTTTTATTCATTTATTGTTTTGAGGCAGGGTCTTACTCTGTCAGTCTTACTCTGTCACCCAAGCTATAGTTCCATGGTATACTGCAACCTTGACTTTCCAGCCTCTAGCAGTTCTCTCACCTCAGCCTCTTGAGTAGCTGGGACCACAGGTGCACCAACATGCCCAGCTAATTTTTGTGTTTCTGGTAGAGACGGGGTTTCACTGTGTTCACCAGGCTGGTCTTCAACTCCTGAGCTCAAAAGTGATCTACCCGGCTCTGCCTCCCAAAGTGTTGGGATTATAGGTGTGAGCTACCATGCCAGGCAGTTATTTTAATTGATGCTCAATTTTTCCTCTCATTGAATGCTGGGTGCATCTTCATGTTGGTTTCTGAGTCCTTTTGACATAACCACGTGGTCTGGTGTTGTACCAGAGAACAAAATAAGGAGACTGGTGTTCTATGCTTATCTTGTACATTTCCCCACACTTAGAATCAGCCATTTCTCCAAGGAGAGCTGTTTCACAGTCTGGGCTCTAAGAGAACTATAAGGTCAATGTGATCCTCTTTTAGTATTAAGTCAGATATTCTAAATTATTATTAACTTCCTACATTTGGCCCAAGAGTCTAACCAGATATTTTGGGAAATAGAGAAGGAATTAAAGAAATAAATGTCATGATTAGAACTGAAATGATAACTATATTTTCACAAGGAAATAGAACTTATAACTCATGTGGAATAGAAAATTATTTTTGCTCCTTTAGATTTCTAAAGGAATGAAATAAGCTGTGGGAAGAAACTTTAACTGAGCATCTTTAAACTTTAACTGGAGCATCTTACAAGTGTTACTCATGTTTTAACTCTGCTTCAGTAGTTTTTCAGGCTTATTAAAACCTGCAGCAGCCAACTGAACTAATTATCTCTAAACAGGGAGTTAGCTAGTAGACTAGGCACACTGAAGCTTTGTGAGAGGGGAAAATTGATACATTTTTTCCAGCCTGTTTTGAGTTTTATATTTTCACTTTTTTTTTTTTTTTTTTTTTTTTTTTTTTTTGAGACCAGAGCCTTGCACTGTTGTCCAGGCTGGTGGGCAGTGGTGTAATCTTGGCTCACTGCAACTTTCGTCACCTGGGTTCAAGTGATTCTCCTGCCTCAGCCTCCTGAGTAGCTAGAATTACAGGCTCTTGCCATCATACCCAGCTAATTTGTATTTTCAGTAGAGACGGGGTTTCACTATGTTGGCCAGGCTGGTCTCCAACTCCTAACCTCATGATCCACCCACGTTAACCTCCCAAAGTGCTGGGTTTATAGGCGTGAGCCACCACACCCAGCTGATATATTCACATTTTTCATGGGAATGATAACTATATACTAAAATCTGTATTAATGCATGTTTAAGATTTGAAGGTGTAATTTGACTCAGTACTTTCCACCTGTATTTTTTTCTTCATTCTGTGCCTGCTGAAACTATTCTAATACTTTTATAGTAAACCCCTGTGAAAAGAGCTTATATTGCAGTTGATTGATGTTTGCAAAATGGACTGTTCATCATTTTCTAAACTATTTTGTTTGTATAAAGCAATCTGAAGAGGATGTAAGTCAATTTGATTCCAAGTTTACACGTCAGACACCTGTTGACAGCCCAGATGACTCAACTCTCAGTGAAAGTGCCAATCAGGTCTTTCTGGTAAGTGAAAGAATTTCCATGTAGTCATGGGAAATTTTAAGTATGAGGATGGGCCCTTCAATAAGAAAATTCAGTGTGCTTGCTTTTCGGTTCATGTAGGTAACCTGGCTCACTTTTTTTTTTTAATGAGCCATGCCCTTATAACTGATTGATACTTACAAAATTAATTTTCCAATCAATCATACTCTCTTTGTACAGTCCCACCCTAATTGCTAGAATAAAATTTATTTATAAATAAAATTATTTATTTTAGCAATTAGGGTGGGACTGTACAAAGAGAGTATGATTCCCTTTTTTGGTTGGACCACAGACTTAACAATGATGTTTGGCTTAGCATCTCAACCAAAAATTAGTCATAGCAGTGGGAGAGGAAAACCTCAGTAACTACATGTGTTTTATTCCTGAAACAGCTATAGATTTTTGGTACCTTTTTTTTTTTTTTTTGAGATGGGGTCCCACCTTGTAGCCTAGGCTGAGTGCAGGGGGTCTTGGTGTGATCTTGGTTCACTGCAGCCTTGACCTCCCAGGCTCAAATGATCCACCCATTTCAGCCTCGTGAGTACCTGGACTACAGGGATGTGTCACATCCAGCTAATTTTTTATTTTTTGTAGAGACAGAGTCTCACTGTTTTACTCCTGGACTCGAGCTAACCTCCCACCTCGGCTTCCCAGAGTGCCAGAATTATAGGCATAAGCCATCATGCCTGGCCCTATCTTTGGTACTCTTAACAGAAGTAGGAGATATTTTATTCATTCATTCATTCATTTATTTAGAGATGGAGTTTTTCTCTGTTGCCAGGCTGGAGTGCAGTGGCGTGATTTTGGCTGACTGCAACCTCCGCCTCCTGGGTTCAGGCAATTCTCCTGCCTCAGCCTCCTCAGTAGCTGGGATTACAGGCGTGCACCACCATACATGGCTAATTTTTGTATTTTTAATAGAGACAGGGTTCCACCACATTGGTCAGGATGGTCTCGAACTCCTAACCTCAGGTGATCTGCCTGCCTCAGCCTCCCAAAGTGCTGGGATTACAGGCATTGAGCCACCGTGCCTGGCTGTATTTAACATCTTCATATGGAGCCTGAATTTTCCTTTTTTTTTTTTTTCTATTCCTGTCAATAGGGTAGAATTTTGTTTGCTAGGATCTTGAGCTCAATAGCATTCTGCTTTCTTGAAATGTGTGCCTCACAAAATGGCTGGAAAGAAGTTAACAGGTCTAAAAATGAGGTTGAGGAGATGGGAGAGTATACACATTGGTGGTTTTAGGTGTGCATCTTTGTGTTAGTATGTCAGACCGAACAACCCCATTTTCTTGAGGTATATGACAAAATACCATTCTATAATCCACTGTTTCTTTCAGGGTTTTACATATGTGGCTCCATCAGTACTTGAAAGTGTGAAAGAAAAGTTTTCCTTTGAACCAAAAATCCGATCACCTCGAAGATTTATTGGCAGCCCACGAACACCTGTCAGGTACTTCACACTCTTCCTTTTTTTTTTTTTTTTTTTTTTTACAGCTTATAAGAGTGTTGCTTAATAAATTTATGCCAAGTTACATAAATGACTGTCATATTCTCTTTGACATAAGCACAGCATCTGTATCTTACATTGCAAAGGACTAGTCTGAGTAATCTATGATGTTATGATTTACCTTCCCTTCTGAAAGTAAACAGCCACACTGGCAAATGTCCTCTTTATCCATTAACTCAGCATTTATTGTGCACCAAGAGCTGTGCTACATGCTGCATGTTATGTGTTTGTATATATATATTACTATAATATAGGAATTGTCTCTGTCCTGATGAAGCTTACAGTTTAGTGGGAGAGACATAGGATACAATAACAAAGGATACACAAAATACACACAAGAGACAAAGGATACACACAATAGACAAAGGATACACACAGTAGACAAAGGATCACAAAAATTTGTAATTACAAGTAGTGCTAAGTGCTATAATTTAAAAGGGGGAAAAAGGATGTGGTGGTAGACAGCAGAGGAAAACAAGGAAATCTTCTACTCTCAGTGGTCAGAGAAAGGCCTCCCTGGTGTAGTAACATCTAGCAGTGAACAGAAAGAGCCAGCCCTACAAAAATAGGAATATGAGAATGTTGCAGGCAGAAGAAGAGCAAATGCAAAAGCCCTGAGGGAGGAGAAAACTTGCCCTTTTCCTGGAAGTGAAAGGGAAATCAGTGTTCCTGGAGTGTGTGGTGAGTGAGGAGGAGAATAGCAAAGGTTTGGAAAAGTATTTTAAATGCAATAGAAAGCTGTTTTGAGCAGGGGAGAGTAAAATGATATATAATGTATTTACACACACACACACACACACACACACACACACACACACACACACACACACACACACCACACACACACACACACACACACCACACACACACACACACACACACACACACACACACACACACACACACACGGGTTTTGGGGGTCAGATGTAGAGGTAAAGAGACCAGTTAGGAAATTCTAACAGTCTAGGAGAGAGAATGGCCCAACTTTTGCCTTTGTGCTAATCCACATGAAAATAAAATTAAATTAAAATAAAGTCATATTTTCCCACTCTTTTTAAATGTAAAGGAAATACTGTCTTGTTGAGATGATCCTTAAACAAATGAATGATAGCTCTTCCTTGTCTTAAAGCCCAGTCAAATTTTCTCCTGGGGATTTCTGGGGAAGAGGTGCTTCGGCCAGCACAGCAAATCCTCAGACACCTGTGGAATACCCAATGGAAACAAGTGGCATAGAGCAGATGGATGTGACAATGAGTGGGGAAGCATCGGCACCACTTCCAATACGACAGCCGAACTCTGGGCCATACAAAAAACAAGCTTTTCCCATGATCTCTAAACGGCCAGAGCACCTACGTATGAATCTATGACAGAGCAATGCTTTTAATGAATTTAAGGCAAAAAAGGTGGAGAGGGTGATGTGTGAGCATCCTGCAAGGTGAAACAAGAAGACTCAAAATGACAGTTTCGGAGAGTCAATGTTATTACATAAAACACTTTGGAGAGAGGAAAAATAAACATGGATTTTAAAAAATCAATCAATGGTGCAAAAAAAAAACTTAAAGCAAAATAGTATTGCTGAACTCTTAGGCACATCAATTAATTGATTCCTCGCAACATCTTCTCAACCTTATCAAGGATTTTCATGTTGATCACTCGAAACTGACAGTATTAAGGGTAGGATGTTGCTTCTGAATCACTGTTGAGTTCTGATTGTGTCGAAGAAAGGTTATCCTTTCATTAGGCAAGTACAGAATTGCCTATAATACTTGCAACTAAGGACAAATTAGCATGCAAGCTTGGTCAAACTTTTTCCAGCAACATGGAATCAAAGACAAAAGAAACTTACCAATTGATGTTTTATGTGCAAACAACCTGAATCTTTTTTTTATATAAATATATATTTTTCAAATAGATTTTTGATTCAGCTCATTATGAAAAACATCCCAAACTTTAAAATGCGAAATTATTGGTTGGTGTGAAGAAAGCCAGACAACTTGTTTCTTCTCTTGGTGAAATAATAAAATGCAAATGAATCATTGTTAACCACAGCTGTGGCTCGTTTGAGGGTTTGGGGTGGACATGGGGTTTATTTTCATTAATCCAGCTGCAATACTTGTCTGTAATATGAGGGAAAAAAAAAGAATCTATTTAATCATTTCTACTTGCAGTACTGCTATGTGCTAAGCTTAACTGGAAGCCTTGGAATGGGCATAAGTTGTATGTCCTACATTTCATCATTGTCCTGGGCCTGCATTGCACTGGAAAAAAATCGCCACCAGTTCTTATACCAGTATTTGGTTCAAGATGCCAAATGTGTTCAGCTCATGGCTGAAGAACAACAGAAGAGGGGGAGATAGGGATATCAGGGGAAGAGGGTGTTGCTATGGCCCACTCTCTGTCTAATCTCTTTACAGCAAATTGGTAAGATTTTCAGTTTTACTTCTTTCTACTATTTCTGCTGTCTACTTCCTTATATTTTTGTTCTCAATTGTTTTAAAAAGAAAAAAAGGTCTATTTTTTTTTCCTCCTATTCTGGGGCTACATTTTTTGATTGTAAAAATATTGGATGGCCTTTTGATGAATGTCTTCCACAGTAAATAAGAAAACTTAGTGGCTTAATTTAGGAAACATGTTAACAGGACACTGTGTTTTTGAAATTGTAACAAAATCAACGTAAATGATTTTACAGGTCAAAGAATAAAAATAAAGGTAACTTTACCTTTCTTAAATATTTCCTGCCTTAAAGAGAGCATTTCCATAACTTTAGCTGGTGAAAAGGTTTAATATCTGCAGAGCTTTATAAAAATATATTTCAGTGCATACTGGTATAATAGATGATCATGCAGTTGCAGTTGAGTTTTATCACCTCTTTTTGTTTGTCTTTTATAATGTCTTCAGTCTGAGTGTGCAAAGTCAATTTGTAATATTTTGCAACCCTAGGATTTTTTTAAATAGATGCTGCTTGCTATGTTTTCAAGCCTTTTTGAGCCATAGGATCCAAGCCATAAAATTCTTTATGCATGTTGAATTCAGTCAGAAAAGAGCAAGGCTTTGCTTTTTTAAATTGCAACTCAAATGAGATGGGATGAAATCCTATGACACTAAGCAAAAACAGAACCATGAAAAATGATTGGAAATATACTGTTTCAATTGTGGCAATAATTGAAAAAATTGATAAAAGTTCATCTTTGGACAAAAAGCCTTTTTTAAAAAAATTACTCCCTCTTTCCCCCTCCTCCCGTATTGCAGCAGCCTACTGAGAACTTTATGACTGTAGCTGGTAAATTAGAAGCTCCAATAATAATTAAGGGCAGAAATTAAAGTGCAGATCCTTGTTCTCTGACAATTTGTGATGTCTGAAAAAAACAGAACCCAAAAAGCTATGGTGATATGTACAGGCATTATTTCAGATTGTAAGTGGCTTGTGATACTCTGATACTTGTTTTCAAATATGTTTAATAACTGTAGTGTTGACTGCCTGACCAAATTCCAGTGAAACTTATACACCAAAATATTCCTCCTTGGTCCCATTTGCTAGTAACATGCGCACTGTGATTGGCTGGCTACAACCACCCCAGTTAAACCGTTTTCATAATTAGTACTGCCAGCAATAGTGGCAAACACTGCAACTTTTCTGCATAAAAAGCATTAATTGCACAGCTACCGTCCACACAAATACATAGTTTTTCTGACTTAACATTTATTAAGTAAAATTTATTTCCCATGCTGTGGAAAATTTATTGAGAACTTGTTTCATAAATGGATATCCCTACTATGACTGTGAAAACATGTCAAGTGTCACATTAGTGTCACAGACAGAAAGCACACACCTATGCAATATGGCTTATCTATATTTATTTGTAAAAATCTAAGCATAGTTTAAAATATGTCGATATTACTAGTCTTGAGTTTCTAAGAGGGTTCTTTATGATTATACCAGGTAAGTGTATAAAAGAGATTAAGTGCTTTTTTTTCATCACTTATTTTCTTTAAAATTGCTATTACAGGATATTTTTTTATTTTATACATGCTGTTTTTTTATTAAAATATCACTGAATTGAAATTTACTAATTTGATTTTATAAGGTTTGTAGCATTACAGAATTAACTGGGATTTATAAACCAGCTGTGATTAACAATGTAAAGTATTAATTATTGAACTTGAACCAGATTTTTAGGAAAATTAGTTTTTTTTCCCCCCATTATGGTCTTAACTAATTTGAATCCTTCAAGAAGGATTTTTCCATGCTATTTTTTGAGACAGAAGATAATTTGAGGGGAGGGGTGAAGGATGCATGTATGATACTCCATAAATTCAACATTCTTTACTATAGGTAATAAATGATTATAAACAAGATGCATCTTAGATAGTATTAATATACTGAGTCTTGGATTATATATTTAATATAGGACCTATTTTCAATATTCAGTTAATCATATGGTTCCTAGCTTACAAGGGCTAGATCTAAGATTATTCCCATGAGAAATGTTGAATTTATGAAGAATAGATTTTGAGGCTTTGAAAATGGTTAATTTCTCAAAAACATCAATGTCCAAACATCTACCTTTTTTCTTAGGAGTAGACACTAGCAAGCTGGACAAACTATCATAAAAGTATTTGTCACACATAACCTGTGGTCTGTTGCTGATTAATACAGTACTTTTTCTTGTGTGATTCTTAACATTATAGCACAAGTATTATCTCAGTGGATTATCTGGAATAACATCTGAAAGATGGGTTCATCTATGTTTGTGTTTGCTCTTTAAACTATTGTTTCTCCTCTCCCAAGTTGGCTTTGCATCTATCAGTAAATAAAATTCTTCAGCTGCCTTATTAGGAGTGCTATGAGGGTAACACCTTTTCTGCTTTTCATCTTGTATTTAGTTTACTGTATTATTTGATTTCGGATTGAATGAATGTAAATAGAAATTAAATGCAAATTTGAATGAACATAAAATAGAAGTGATTTTTTTTTTTATTATCCTAAGATAGGAAGAAATAAATTAGTATACATATCAGGTATATAAATGGTTTAAATAATTTTTTAAATTAACATGTCAGATGTGTTCAAGTTGTCATATTTAATAAACTGTATGTAAGGAATGGGTTAAAAGCTGTTCTGCTGAGAAGTGGAAGCTATTTAAGTATGTAACAAGCTTTATTATTGATTTTTATGTTAGATGTTATACATCTTTGATTTTCAAGTTAGATAGTAGACATGAATTGTTTACTTAAACAAAATGCATGTAACAACCTACGTGAAAGCTACCTTCATAAAAAACTCTAGGAAGACCTTGCACTAACAATCAACAATTTGTTCAGCCACACTTGGTCAGCTACATTTGATAATTTGATGTGTATGCACTAAATAATGTAGTGAACAAATCTGTTTTAACTAATGTCTCAATATATCTAGTGTAATCTGGGTAATTTCTATGAACCACTTCTTATCTGTAAGGTAATTATATCACACTTGCCAAGGGGATTTCTCTACGGAAGTTCTCAAACTGACTTTACCTTGCTATACAACCTAGTAGTGTATCAATACTGGTAAAACAATCTTTTAGAAGTCATGATCTGAATTCAAAGAGTAAATGGGTTTCTGAATCTATACTGCCTTTTTGTGAGGTGAAGGAATAGAGGGATGGAAGAAATGCTTGCACTTCATCAGCATTGTTAGTGGATGGCATAGCTCCATTAGATTTTCTCCCTTTTCAATTTATAGGTAAACTGCATTCCAAAAAACCCCCACCATGCACCTCCTTGGTTATTTAATCACATTAAGAAACAGTGCTGTCTGAATAGTTACAGGATGGGCAAATGTATTAAACAGGTATTGTCATAGGGCAGAAGAAAATGCTACTCTTGTGTTTTGAACAGGAAGTCATCCTGGCTGTCCTTCACAACCAAATTGTAATCCCAAATTGCTTTTCTCACCCATCCTCTGCTGTATACCTAAATAACAGAACTATCAGCATCACCACAAAGCCATTTAAATACTTGTAGTGGTTCTCAAAGTAGATAAGAGAGTGAAATATACTGTAATTGAATATAGTGTATTTTACAACCTAGTAGTATTTACCTGGAGAAAAAAAGGTGCAGACTTCCAAATGTTCTTTTGTCAATTTGGATGGCCATACAGTCATGAAAGTGACTCCTATAGCCAGTTGGTGTCGTTCTTAATCCATGTGCTGGTTTAACTTTTGTCTTATCAGTACAGCAAATCTGTTTTCTACCTCTGCTTCCTAAGTTCTCCTTTCTACCACCTTTTCCTCAACTACAAACTGATAGATGTATTCTAAACTTAGATATAACCGGTAGCAGCCCTTCAGACATCTGTTTTCAATTTCAGATTCCTCCTTAGAAGTAACAAGGGGAGAGAGAAAGTGCTTCATTCCCTTTTCTACCACCCTGCACAAATACCTAGAGGAGAACAAACCACACTATCAAAACCTCATGTTGGCCTCTCAGTGCAAGCTTTAATCTTCCAATTGATGGTGATTCAAGCATAAAATTCCAAAACTCTTATGGAGAAGACTAATTATAAAGGCAATTCTTTTCTAAGATTTTTAGGGCATCTGTCTTGAAGCTTTTTTAATAGGGATAGGGTCTTGCTATGTTGCCCAGGCTGGTCCTGAACTCCTGGCCTCAAGCAGTCCTCCTGCCTCTGCCTCCCAAAGTGCTGGGATTACAGGTGTGAGCCACCATGTCTAGCCATTTGTCTTGTTTTTTTGAGATGAAGTATGGCTTTGTCACCCAGGCTGGAGTGCAGTGGTGTGATCTGGGCTCACTGCAACCTCTCCCTCCTGGGTTCAGGTGATTCTCCTGCCTCAGCCTCAGGAGTAGTTGGAACTCCAGGCGTGTGCCACCACACCCGGCTAATTTTTTGTATTTTTAGTAGAGATGGGGTTTCACTGTGTTAGCCAGGATGGTCTCGATTTCCTGACCTCATGATCTGCCTGCCTTGGCCTCCCAAAGAGCTGGGATTAGTGAACCACCGCGCCTGGCCTTGTCTTGTTTTCTATACTATTCAAATCATCAAGTGAGCCAGCTGTTTATAATCCACATGAATTATTTTAATAGTTACTTCAAGATACTCCATGGTACTATACAAAAAGCATGATCATGAACGTTAAAGCTGATGGCAGAAGAATTTATGAGGTCCATAGACAAAATGAATTTAAATCATTTATTTTCAGATTCTGGTCATACTACAGAGAATAATACAGTGTTAAAATGTATCATCCTCAGTAATCTTAGAAAAATCTATTACTGATAAAACATTTAGAACTTTCATTTAAAAATACAAATTTTATGAAAATTTTAAGAATTTTTGGGATGAGAATTATAAAAGTCAATGCTGAACAAAATTCTTTCTGATATGTATCTTAAAATAGTATGAAAAATATTCTTTATTCTGAAAACAATGTCAGGAAAGAATACCTGAGTTCTCTAAAACCACCAGTTCTACAAATTGTGGTTTTGTTAACATTAAGAAAACACATTTACAATTTAACACTGCAGATACCTGTCAAATAATTAGAATAAATGTTGCATATACATTAGGTTGAACATTATATATATTTTAAAACACAGGGTTCTTTCACTTAATCTTTTGATGAATTGGACCATAAGTCTTACAGTCTAAAACCATCTAGAAACATTTTTCTTGTAGCCCTGAAAATCCATTCTGATGCCTTAATCAGTAGTCATTATGACCAAATGACATTAGTATTTTGTGGCCTTAATAGTTTATACAACTTAATATATTTGAAGGTGTGATGAAGTGGCTCCATCTTTCCATTTGTTTATATGATCTGAAATCACAGTTCTGCACAGTGGACATGTTTTCTCTCTGTTAAACCATAAGGTAATGCACTCTTCACAAAATATATGCTGTAATGGAATGAAGAATTAGATTTTATACTTGATAAGCATTTTAAATTCATCACATTGTAGGGAATGAAAGGGATTTTTTAATTTCTTTTTTTTTTTTTTAGATGGAGACTTGCTGTGTTACTCAGGCCAGAGCGCAATGGCGTGATCGCCTCACTGCAACCTCTGCCTCCTGGTTTCAAGCGATTCTCCTGCCTCAGCCTCTTGAATTGCTGGGATCACAAGTGCCCACCACCACCATGCCCAGCTAATTTTTGTATTTTTAGTAGAGACAGGTTTTCACCATGTTGGTCAGGCTGGTCTCGAACTGCGGACCTCCAGTGATCCGCCCACCTCGGCCTCTCAAAGTTCTGGGATTACAGGCATGAGCCACTGCACCCAGCCTGAAAGGGATTTTGAAGAGCACTAACCCCCTCATTTTACAAATGGGAAAATGGAGACAGTATGATACATTCAAGAAAACAGAACAGTGTGAGTAGTAAAGCCACTGTTGTTCTGGCTGTACTATCCATTTAACCATAAAAAGTATCCCTAGATGTGATTCTTTAAGATTACGTGTTACCACCTAAAGTCTTTGAGTTACTAATAACTGCCATAAAGTGCAGGAAAGGGCCTTATACAATCCAGCAACAAATGTTGGTATTCTAAATGGCTAGTATCCAATTCTAAAAATAGCCTGTTTTTTAATCACTTTGGTATCCAATCTGTCAGTTGAATTATTTTTTCCCCTTCATACACTCCTCTGCATGTAAGTCATCAGAACATAAGGGACAAAACTTAGCCAATCCACCAATCCCCTGATCATGAATAAATTACTAGTATGTATCCTGAATGCTACTTTTCACTAAACACTAGAATTTTTTTTTTTTTTTTGCCTTATAACAAACGTAAATGTGACTTTTGCAAGTCACAGAGAAGTGTTGTAATTAGGTTTTTAAATTTAAAAATATAATTACCTGACAGATGAGAATAATTGGCTTCTGAAATTCAGCTTGACATATTGAACAAATATCATCCACATCTGAACACTGTCTCTTGCTGGCAGCCACTCCATAACTCTATGAAGATAGTAAGTTCTGTTCATCTACAAATTTCTTTCTTTCCTGTTCCTCAAATTACATAAGTGATGCTGTACTTCTCAAATCTCCCTGGAACCAGGCATTTGAAAACCTTCCCAAAGGATACATATATTTCAAAGCTGAATCACATACACAGACCCACCTCTTGAGTGCACCAAGGTGAAATCAGTAAATAATACATAATAGAATCTTGGAGGATTGTTAGATCTACTAGCTTTCCAAAGGATGACAGTGCTTCAGATTCAACGTAACTGGCTTAAGAGACTAAGCAATCTGAAATATGACTATTATAAAATCTATAGCCATGTATTTAACCCAGGACTGCCAAATTGAGCTCACTTATTACCTGCAGCAGTGGCTCATAAAGTCAATCCAGCCAGAGCTTGGCTGGCTGAATGTAACTCGTGGAAAGCTTGCTTTAAAAATAGGTTTCTCTGTTTTACACACAATATTGATTCAGTAGGACCAGACATACTGGAATGTGACCCAGTCATCTATTATTTGAAAGGTTGCCAAGTGAGTACAATATGAAGAAGACTTAGGGACCACTGAAGAGTGTTCTGCCACTAGTTCTAAAAATTATTCACGATTATCATAAAAAGCATTTAGTGCTAAGCATGAAAAGGTTTTACAGAGAAACTGCAACTGTAAATGTCACTTGGGTAGAATAATTACTGTCAAAACTAACTGAACAATAATGCAATTATTTTAATTTTCTTCTCTTCTAATGTCCTAATAAAAAGTTTCTGATCTCTTTAAGATTTTAACTTCCTCACCAGATTCAGAACTTAGTCATTAACTAGATGTGATGTTAATAACCCTCAGTGAAATTTGGAAAAATCAGAATGTTACAAATTCTTGTACAAGTTATTATACTAAAATGTCTCAGGTTAAAAAAATCAAAGTAAAGCTTAAAGGATAAAGATGTTAAAAATTAAGGTTTTTGAGACTGGTGATAAAAGATTTCAGAAACAAGTCTGGATACTGTTACAAGATCTTGATTGCAATTTTCCTTTAGTAAGGTGGCATTTAGCAAAGTACATTTGCAGATAATTATGCTGACAAGCTTTTAAAACATTACTCATCTGGCATATTGGAGACTCCCTCAACATGAAGACTTACCCTGATAGTAACTGCCATTTCCCTGGTAAAGGAGAACTGAACAAATCAAAGTAATGATGACTGATATCCTCTCTATAGTTTGTCTCAGAGAAAGAGTATCAGGGTATTTTCTTGAGAGCATTTCAGCACAAATCTTACAAGATCAATTATAGTAAGATGGTCAATGCTTACATAATCAACTGAATTGACTTGGACAAAGCTGAACTCTGAATTTTATTATATCTTATCTAGAGAAAGATGCTTGAATAGGATGTTGCACAGTTTGTTTCTACATTGCTAACTCTATCATCTTAGGGAAAAGATGCACTGGCCAGTTAGTATGGTTTACTTTGTAGACATAATCCTTTTTTTATTTTTAAGGGTATATTATTAGGTTGGCATTCTTTTAAGTCAGTCTCCCTGAATCCTGATGAAATGACTGCCAAGTTGAGCATCAGACCTTGAAATCTGGTGACCACACGTAGGTACTGGGAACCTTTGAGGCTACTAAGTAGTAAATTAGGGTTCTCTATGACATCCTTTCACTGCAGTTTGTAATGTCAATAGAATCACATAATAATGTTGCATATGACACCAGAGTCTCAATTAATTGTTAAATTTCATGCCGTGAACTTATTTGTGCACATAGAATCGAGCAATGGGGAAATCTGCTCCAGTAAGAAAACTGCAGGAGACATGATTTTTGGCAATGAGCTTTTAAAACATACACAATAAATGATAGTGGAAGGATTTTAACAGCTGAATAAGGAGTTAATGGAAACACACAAAGCCCCAATTTGTGGATTAAAAAAGAGAAACAAAACTGCCTAAGATTTTTAAGGTTTACAAGCCCTTAAAAATGTCAAATGGATTGAAGGGGCAAGAGACAAGTTGAAATATATAAGCGCTGCAATAATTAGCAGGTGGTTGTCAATGTGTGATTCAAGAAACTGATCATGGAGATGAAACTCCTAAATTATTATAGCCCCCCAGTGCCAAAATACTAGAAAATAATCAAAGTAAAAGGATCATCTCTTTATGAAATCCATTCTTGTAAAACTGCTGAACTAAATATTTGTAATGAAGAAAGGTGAAAGTGTTTTTCTCAACTGATAAAAAGTACTTACTGGTCGTGTAAAAAAAATTCGTAAAACCTGTCTGAAAGTTCTCAGATGCCCAAAAAATTCCAAAAGCTGAAAAGGGAAATAAGAGATCATTTATTAATTCAAACAGTCCTATCTGCTAAACACAAAAACCAAAGCTGAAATCCCATAACATCAAATCTTCATATTAACTTAATGCTCATTATATGTCAAAACTAATCATTTTGTGAATATTTTATTGAATTTATAGATTTGAGCCAACTCAAGCTGAAGTACATTTAAACACCTAGAGTAACAATTTGATCAAGACAAATACAAACTTAACTATGTCAAAGTCAAAGCAATTTTATCTGATTAACATGTTTTTAATGTATAATATTTTAAAGTTTCATAAAGTGTTTAAAAAGTTTCATAAAGTTTCATAAAGTGTTTATTAGGTTGAGGGGCACAGGCTTGGAGATAACAGAACAAGATACTCCACTAGTTTAAGAATTATGTATATGATAAATTTTACTATTGAGGATGGGTATGTTCTGTTCCACTTGTTTTCCCTACTTAGATAATCCACGCTATGCAAAAGTCTGCTCTCCTTCCCGCCAATGAAAACTGAGGACCGCTGGATTAAGATAATTTCCATTTCTCCCATTTCTAAATAGATATAGAACCTCCCATTACTTCAAACTAGTGATACGAAGATAAAGTATAAAACTGCTAAAGAGGAAAATAGTAGTATATGTCAGTAATCATTAATATGAATCATGCAGTGACAAGATTTGTAATGTTACCTACTTTTAGTACGAGGTAGAGTAAAGCCAGCAATATCCCAAGACTCCATCTAGTTACATTACCAAACTCCCCATAGCTTATAAGGTAGCGAACCCAAACTGGTATGGGAACAAAAGTTCGGTAGTATTGACATAATTCTTCTAAAAGCATATACCAGTAACCCTAAAAAATAAGAAAAAAGAAAACAAATAGAGCTACCCAAACTACATAGCACAAACAATACTGGACTGAGAACACCACAAGTATATGATACAATATAAATATTAATCTTCATAATGATTATGATTATGACTAAACCCTCAAACTGGTTCTCCCAGTCACTGAGTGGTCTGCTTTCAAAGAATTTCTAGGCCAGACGTGGTGGCTCACACCTGTAATCCCAGCACTTTGGGAGGTTGAGGTGGGTGGATCACCTGAAGTCAGGAGTTTGAGACCAGCCTGGACAACATGGTGAAACCCCATTTCTACCAAAAATAAAACATTAGCTGGGTGTGGTGGTGGGTGCCTGTAATCCCAGCTACTCGGGAGGCTGAGGCAGGAAAATCGCTTGAACCTCGGAGATGAAGGTTGCAGTAAGCTGAGATTGCATCACTATACTCCAGCCTGAGCAACAAGAGAGTCCATTTCTAAATAAATAAAGAGATAGATAGAATAGAATTTCTAAAGAATGATATAGTGAAAATGCTTTATGTATACTGCAAGTAAAACCTATGTATGTTTTTGCTGATTATAAAAATTTTAAAGTCTTTATTGTGTAGAAGCCACTGAATAATATATAGTCAACTGTCAATTGATAATGCCCTGGAGAAAAGAAGTACAAATCTAAATAGTTTCCCATATATGACGTGGGGACTGATTTTAAAATTGTTCTGAAGCAAATACAATTCTGATTTTATCCAAATAGGTTAATATTCAGGTTCAAATGCTTAAATAAATGGTTGCCAAGATGAAATAATACAGATAATTAAAGGTAGTTAGCAAACTGAAAAACTGCAAAAGAAGGATTCATTTAAACAAGACTAAATAGCATTAATGTGATTCATTAACATCACTCCAATAAAGCATAAGTTAGTTTCTTACCTTAGATTTAAAAGGCATGATGAAAGAAGGCACCAATAAAATAAGGCATTTTAAGCCCATGAAAAAGAATTTCAGAATGAAGTCTGTAATTCCAACAATCCAAAGTAGTTCCCAGAAGCTCAAATGGCCCAAAGTAGGATTTAAAAAAATTAAGCTACCAAGAGAAAAATATCAAAATTTATCAGAGCAACATAAAGTACTAATAAAGGGTTTTAATTGGCTACAAATATTTTATTTTGATATGCAAAAAATACGAGTTTGGCAGGATGTCAGAGTTCACATTAATGGAATGGAGGATCATTTTGCTTAAAGAGACTTTTAACATGTTTAGGTTTTAGACTTTCCCTTCATAGAATAAGGAAAAAGTCTTCATAGTTTGTCATAGTTGACACCTTTCTAGTCTGTAAACGAAAAAAAAAAACACCTCACAACAGACATCTGCCATGATTTTCTTGACCAATTCCAATCAGGATTTCATCTCTTCCTTTCAATGAATTGCTTATCAAGATCATCAACTCCCTCTGTCTTGCTGAATTTCAAGGTCACTTCTCTTTTCTGTCTTCCGTCTCTGAATAATTTTCTTTCTAGACTTTTAACACCACACTCAAATTTCTCATACTTCACTGCTGGTTTCTTCTTAGTCTCCTTTGCTGTTTCTCTTCTAATTGTGGTCATGTCCAGTACTGAGCTCTCTACCTTTATACTCTTTCTTTCCTGGGTTAGTTTGTCCAGTCCTGTGGTTTTTAAATATCAACCATATGCTCCTGATACCAAAATTTATAGCCCTAAGCTCTACCCTGAGTCATGACATATATTTGGAACCACTTTCTTATTAATTCGACTTAGCCTCTCAAACTTAACATGTTCAAAACAAAATTATTGATTTTTCCCCTCAAAATCAGTTTCTTTTTCAACCCAATGAAATGACACCACCATCTAGCCAGTTACTTAGACTAAAAACCCAGAGGTCATTCTTGCTTCTCTCTACCCACCTACCCAATCCAGTCCATCTGAGGGATACTGGCTCCACCTTCAAACTATATCCCAGATTTGCCCATCTCTTCAACTCCAGTGAAACCAGGTCTTCTAATATTCTGATAAAAGCTGAAAATTCAGAATATTCCCATTTGACATGGAAACTTTCCAGCTACTGTCATTTAGTAAGTGTTCTTACTTTCAGAAACAAAGACCAACAATAACAACCTAATGGTACTTAATAAATATGGAATATATAAACAAAAATTCAGGTATCAAAAAATTAAATATTTATTGAGCATCTGCTACATGCCAAGGCACTGGGGATACAAAATCTGAATAAGTCACTTAGAGCTCTCACTTATGAGGCCGGGCACAGTGGCTGACACCTGTAATCCCAGCACTTTGGGAGGCCGAGGCAGGTGGATCAACTGAGGTCAGGAGTTCGAGACCAGCCTGGCCAACGTGGCGGAACCCCATCTCTACTAAAAACACAAAAATTAACTGGGTGTAGTGGCGCGCGTCTGTAATCTCAGCCACTTGGGAAGCTGAGATGGGAGAATTGCTTGAACCCGAGAGGTGGAGGTTGCAGTGAGCCAAGATCAAGCCACTGCACTCCAGCCTGGGCAACAGAGCGAGACTCTTGTCTCAAAATAAAAAGCTCTCACTTATGAAAGGATAGTTAAAAACAGAACTGAATTGAATACAGTAAGTACTATGTGAAGTAAGATACATACAAAGTGCTATGAAATATATGATTACATTAAAAATGTAACTGTGTATTTGGACCTCTAATTACCTGTAATAAAGTGATTGAGAATGAAAGGTGTAATATAAAAGAACAGAAGATCCTGCTAAGAATACCAGTAACCAAGCACACTGAATCTTTGAGGACCTTTCCTGAAAAATAAACAATTTTATAATGTTACTTTGATTTTGCCAGAGTTTTAAATATCATTAAACTGTTTAATGACTTTTAACTTAGATCATTTTTCTAAATTAATCTTAATATTGAGTATCTGTTACAGTGTACATAATCATCACAGTTATTGTTTTATATGACTTTAATGACACAGAACTCTCATATTAAACAAAATTTTAAAATACAAATTTCTACACTGTATGAAAAACATTACCTATGTTTCAAAGAAGCAAAGTCTTCTCTTAAAAACAACAAAAAAAATTAAACTTAAAAAAAGTTGCCAGGTCTTTTACAAGCTGACAATCCACCCAGGCCGGGTACAGTGGCTCACACCTGTAATCCCAGCACTTTGGGAGGCTGAGGCGGGCGGATCACTTGAGGTCAGGAGTTCGAGACCAGCTTGGCCAACATGATGTAACCCCGTTTCTACTAAAAAAAAAATACAAAAGTTAGCTGGGCGCCATGGCACGTGCCTGTAATCCCAGTTACTCAGGAGGCTGAGGCACAACAATCTCTGGAACCTGGGAGCCAGAGTTTGCAGTGAGCTGAGATCACACCACTGTACTGCAGCCTGGGTGACAGAGCGAAGCTCCATCTCAAAAAAGACCAACCCACAAGAAAAATTTCAAAATGTATTTTAACCTTGACTCACTTGTCAAGGTTTGTATTTTTTAAATTCTCAGATTATAAAAATTTAATAAGTTAATGCTTTAATCTCACTTTTTTTTTAATATGGGGTCTCGCCACATTGCCCAGAACTCTTAGGCTCAAGCAATCTTCTCAACTCAGCCTCCCAAGTAGTTGTAATCTCCATTTTTTTTTTTTTTTTTTGGTGGGGGTAAGGGGAAAACAGTGTCTTGCTTGTTCACCCAGACTGGAGTGCACATGATCACGACTCACTGCAGCCTCGACCACCTGGGCTCAGGCAATCCTCTCTCACCTCAACCTCCCAGATAGCAGGGATTACAGGCATGTGCCACCACACCCAGCTAATTTTTTGTATTTTTTGTAGAGATGGGGTCTTTGCCATGTTGCCCAGGCTGGTCTCCAATTCCTAGGCTCAAGGAATCTGCCCATCTCGGCCTCCCAAAATGCTGCAATTACAGGCATGAGCCACTGTGCCTTGCCTGTAATCTCACTTTTAAAGTCAGATTTAATGAAAAGTTTTATGAATTTTAAATAATTAAGATTTTTCTAGTTAAATAGGCTTAACTATATATTTCCAAGTCAGAATGCATGATACTTGACACAGAAATAGCCATTTAAAGTTGCCTTAAGGTGAAACTTTATAAACTCATCCTATTTTTCCCAATGATTTATAAGACTAGGACTTATGTAATTTATGTTACAGAAAAATTCTTTGGGTTTAATTTTCTTTTTTTTTTTTTTGAGATGAGTCTCACTCTGTCACCGGGGCTGGAGTGCAGTGACACAATCTTGGCTCACTGCAACCTCCTTGTCCTGGATTCAAGCAATTCTCCTGCCTCAGCCTCCCAAAGTATCTGGGACTACAGGGAAGTGCTACCACGCCCTGCTAATTTTTGTATTTTTAGTAGAGATGGGGTTTCACCATGTTGGCCATGCTGGTCTTGAACTCTTGACCTCCAGTGATCTGCCCACCTAGACCTCATGAAGTAATGGGATTACAGGTGTGAGCCACTGTGCCTGGCCCAGATTTTTTATTTTATTTTATTTTTTTTATTTTTTTTTGTGGCAGAGTCTTGCTCTGTTGCCCAGGCTAGACTGCAGTGGCATGATCTCAGCTCACTGCAAACTCCACCTCCTGAGTTCAAGCTATTCTCCTGCCTCAACCTCTGGAGTAGCTGGGACTAAAGGCGCGTGTCATCACACTTGGCTATTTTGTAATTTTAGTAGAGAGGAGGTTTCACTGTGTTAGCCAGGATGGTCTTTGATCTCCTGACCTTGTGATCCGCCCACCTCGGTTTCCCAAAGTGCTGTGATTACAGGTATGAGCAACCATGCCTGGCCACTGAAAGTTTTCAATGATATTACTTAGTATGGTCAAATGAACTCATAAAACCTGAAGGGAGTTGCCAAATCGATCAAACGGTGTGTTCTAACTCTTTTAATCCTTTTTTCTACTTTAACATTAACTAATTTTTTTTGCCTTAGGAAGAAAGTAAGGTGAAGTAGTTCCGCATTAGGAGAGATAATTTATTTCAGGTAATTTAGATAACAAATTTAATATATCATGGATGTTACAGTATATCCCATTACTTCCTATTTCTTTCAAAAGTTATATCCTATTTCTCTCAAAATTATTTCTCTAAAATCTATGGAGAGAAACAGTTAATAATGTTTTAGTTGCTTGTTATACTTACTCTTAGAAAAACCTGATTTACAATGCTTTTGTTTGCATACATAAAAGTTGTTAGCAGCCCAATTCCAAGAGAAATTCCTGTTAGAAAATAAGTTCCAGTTAATTGAAAGAAAAAAAAATCAAAGAGGATTACATAAGCTAACAATGACACAAAAGGAAATACATACAATTTTAAAAGCTAACAGAAAATAAGTAACTGAATGCATTAAGTAGATTATCAATAATGAACGAAAATTAACTGAATTTAGGAATGAAAACAAGTCAATGTTGTATTCTGCCCTACCTGTTATATGCTGCATGACAAGTTTGACACTCAGAATCGAAATATATGGAAGACTTTTTTGCAGCCACTTGAAGAGAGAGCGGAGTTCTGAGAAGGAGCTACTACCATGATCACCAGCCTCTGCGGCAGTATCATCAGGCAGCCTTGCTTCACTGTGGGAATGCCTCTGTAAGCGACTGTGTACACATCCATGGGCGCAGCTATGGACACCTGATCTTGTATTTCTGGAGCTTGGATTTTCTGTACATTCTTTAGGTATAGAGTTTATCTGGATATGAACATCTCCAGAATGAAGACAAGAACCTTCTCCGGTCAATCTTGTGAGGACATACGGAGGGGTTGAGGCATCCTCACTGCTTCCAGTTCCTGGAGGACTGTGTAGTTGGCTATGATTGGCTTGCATGGCCCTTAACTACTTTTTCTCTGACCCAGATATCTTGGCTTCAGAGCTGTCTCCTAAAAAACCAAATGCCAGAGAATATTTTAAGTAAACAGGCAGTTAAATACCAGCAGTATATTCCTCACTAGGTATCTTTTATTCACTAAAAGAGTAGCAAATAATCACAGCAGATGAATTTTCAGGTTATCACTGGACTCCTCCCTTCTCAATGCCAAGGCTCTGCTGCCCTACACAAATTATCTTTTAGGGAACATTTGCTACCAAAAAAAAAAAGCTGAGCTGCAAATGCTTCTAGCTCTCTAATGGCAGAAGGCATCTGCAAAACGGTCATGAAATATAGGTGTTATTTCATGTTAATGAAATGAGCATATGTTAATGAGCACCAGACCTCACTGGATACTCTGGTACATGTACTTTGTCTAACTGGAGCAGTTTCATCTCTGATGTATATTCTACATTAAAGAAGTTTCATAAAGAAGAGTGAATCAGTATTTTTTTTTTACGTTTGGAAATGTTAGGAAGAAAAACAACATTAAATCTTAATGCCTTATTATCATCCTAGGTAACTAATAATAAACACTGCAGTTAGGTGACCTACAAATTACATTTTCTGCTCAAGCAGCTTTCCCAAAGCTCATAAGGTTTCCGATAATTAATGGTGCCACTAAGAATACTACCTCTCTGCGCAAAGGAATGTTACCTAAATACATTTAAAGCATAGAAATTTTGGGGAGTTACCATATAATTGCTAGGTAACTCTTTAGTCTGAATAAGGACAGTTACACAGCTCAATAAAATGCCACCGTCGGTGGTGTACGTTACGGGGGGAGGGGTGTGAGGTAAGAGGACCCTGGCAGGGAAAGAGCTCTCTAATACATGATCCAGTGTGGACCTCCTAGGACTAGAAGAACCGACTCGGAATCCCAGCTGACGAAACGCAGAGCCTATCCCACATTACCGTGATTTTCCCGTTTCTCTAGGAGGAAGCTACAGTGAACGTCAGGGAATGTTCTGTGTCATTCTATTTCACTACCAGAACTGAACAGAGGTGCAGTCACTGAGTCTGGCGGTTTGGGTTTCAGTGCTTTTCACTAAAGGCTTTCCCCGAGGCCCCGACGCCACGGGTATTTCGTCAAAACTCTTAAGAGCGACGTTGGACAGCAGGGTTTCAGTGTCTTTTCTATAAATAACACAGAACCCTGCGACTTACCTTCATGCACAGACAAGAAGGAAGAGGGAAAAAAGGAAGAAAAGTCAACACAACTCTTCCGGAATCTCCGAGGGCAGAGTTCTCCACCCACGTCCGGACCTCGAGTGCCTCATTTAGTCTCCCCCGAGCCCCCAGCGGCCCCTCGCCGCCTCCTCCTCTGCCCGCTTCCCCCAGGCCTGACCTCTCATGACCAGAAGCGGACGGAGGTCTCGGCAACAACAGCAGGAACAGCGGCCGCCGCCGCCGCCAGCCCTTCAGTGGGAGCCATCAACCGCAAACCCCACAGGCAGCAACTCCGGCTCTGCTCGGCCCGGCGGCGTCGGCATCGGCGCGCGCGCTCCCCGGACGTTCTCACGAGCGCGCGCCCTGCCCCCGCTCCGCCTCCTAGCCCCGCCCCCACGCCGCGCCGAGAGGAGTTCGCCGCGGTTGCGGTCTGTGGGCTGCGGAGATGGGCGGCTGCGCCTGAGAAGGGCCTGCAGGCGTGGCGCTGAACAATGAGTCGTTGTTACGTGCTGTGCATTTATGTGGCATCCAGCACACGCCTCCGAGATCCTGGGCGTTTTGAGGTTAAAAAAGTTCAGGCTTCGAGAACCTGCCCCTGGAGGAGGGGCTTGGGCGAGAGCCTCGCTTCTCGCCTCCCGAGGCGGGAGCTGGAGCCACCAAGTCGGCCAGGGCTCTGCACGTCTCTAGGGGAGCGGGGCTAGGTGGGGCCAGAGCTTTTAGGGTTTCCGGACTCGGGTTTCCGCGAGCTTGACGCTTCACCCAGTTGTGTCTGAGCGATGACGTTTGGTCTGAGCTGAGCTTTCCTCCCAGTCCTGAAATTGGGCTGTGAGGATCAGGCCCTGCCAGAACCCGAGGTCAGAGGCGAGAAGTGTGGAGAGCCTGCGTGGGGTGGAAGTAGAAGTTCGAGTTGAAAAACCTGTCTTGTGTGGGGTATAGAGGATTCTACTGCCCTCGAATTCTGTTTATCTAAAAGTGTTCTAAATTGAAAGGTCGGTAAGAAAACGAAATTTAGGTCGGGCACGGTAACCACGCCTGTAATCCCGGCACTTTGGGAGGCCGAGGCAGGCGGATTTCTTGAGCCCAGGAGTTAGAGACCAGCCTGCTTAACATGGTGAAACCTCGTCAATACTAAAAATACAAAAATTAGCCGGGCGTGGTGGCGCGTGCCTGTAATCCCAGCCACTCCGGAGGCTGAGGCAAGAGCCTCGCTTGAAACTGGGAGGCTGAGGTTGCAGTGAGCCGAGATCGCGCCACTGCACTCCAGCCGCAGCGATAGAGCGAGAGTCTGTTTAAAAAAAAAAAAAAGCAAGCCGGGCGCGGTGGCTCACGCTTGTAATCGCAGCGCTTTGAGAGGCCGAGGTGGGAGGATCACCTGAGGTCAGGAGTTGGAGACCAGCCTGGCCAACGTGGTTGTAAGGCCGATAGCCTCGCTGGGAGCCGGATGAGCAGCACCCACCCCCTCCGCACCTGATAACACTATTATCAGCAGGCCGGCATTTGTGTTGTCAGGCCGGACATCCTACTTAGCACCTGCCCCCTCCATGCAGGCT
>CAUYQU010060947.1:0-19621 GCA_963574635.1 Cheracebus regulus | reverse complement strand
TGCTTTCTCTGAATGCTTTGTGAACCCCACCGCCCCCCCCCCCACCACCAAATCTGAGGCAGGTCTCAGTTAATTTAGAAAGTTTGCCAAGGTTGAGGATACACACCCGTTACACAGCCTCAGGAGGTCCTGATGACATGTGTCCAAGGTGGTTAGAGCACAGTTTGGTTTTACACATTTTAGGGAGACATGAGACATCAATCAACATATGTAAGATGAACATTGGTTCAGTCTGGAAAGGCAGGACTACTTGAAGCAGAGAAGGGGCTTCCAGGTTGTAGGTAGATAAGAGACACATGGTTGCATTCTTTTGAGTTTCTGATTGGCCTTTCCAAAGAAGGCAATCAGATATGCATTTATCTCAGAGAGCAGAGGGATGACATTGAATAGAATAGGAGGCATGCTTACCCTAAGCCGTTCCCAGCTTGACTTTTCCCTTTAGCTTAGTGATTTGGGGGGTTCAAGATATTTTCATCTCACAGGTTTAAAAGCTACCCTTTTTCTTGGGTGACATTTTAGTTTATTGTGTCACAGGTTGTTGGTACATTCATCCCTGTTATCAAATATCTTTTAAACTTGAATGAAATGACAATTGAGGGAAAAGTCATTTACAGAAAGACAGACTATGTAAATTTGCACTAAAGCATAAATCTTCAGAGTCTCTCTAAAATGATTTTCTCTGAATTCTGAATACCTGACATAGTAGAATATTGGACTCTTGGCATAAACCCTTGACCTTCGCAACATGTTTGTTTAGTGGGCAATGAAAATTGTTAACCAGGCTTATTATTAAAAAGGAAAAATGCAGGTTTATGAGAGGATTTCTTGCCCCATGTCACCCAGGTAACCATGCTAGGAGATAGATCTGATATTGAAAGTCCTTCAGCTAGCTGGATTGCAAAACTTCTAGGGTTGCTGACCTCTGAAAGCCAGGTGATTTTGATGATTTGGAGTTGAGTGTTATATAATCAGGTTTTCCCCACCTGTAAATAGAATCCGTCTTCCTCTGCCCACATTTGTATAGAATTTGGTCATAAGTGCTTTATCCTGAGGAAGAGATTTAAGAACTGGAAACAGAGAGTATTGCACATCTGTTGAGCACAGACTCCAGAGCTTGATTTTTGTCATATTCTGTTCTGGACTTGAAAACGCATTCACTTATGATTCTTGCACTTAAGGAGTCACTACCTGTGCATGGGCAATTCTTATATAAGTCTGGAAGATGGTGATGAAAGTAGATGGAGTATCAGATATCAGCTTACTTGGGCTCTTTCTTTCATGTACTTGTGAGACTAATAGAGAGTTATTTTATTAATTCACTGATTCATTTGTTACCCTTGAACTGCTGATTTTTTCTACGCTAAAGGAAACAAGGGATTAGGAATCTGGGGGTGTGTGTGTGTGTGTGTGTTTTTTTTTTTCCGAGATGGACTTTCACTCTTGTTGCCCAGGCTAGAGTGCAATGGCGCGATCATGGCTCACTACAACCTCTTTCTCCCAGGTTTAAGCCATTCTCCTGACTCAGCCTCCCAAGTAGCTGGGATTACCAGCATGTGCCACCATACCTGGGTAATTTTTGTATTTTTAGTAGAGATGGGCTTTCTTCATGTTGGTCCAGCTGGTCTCGAACTCCCAACCTCAGGTGATTCACCCGCCTTGGCCTCCCAAAGTGCTGGAATTACAGGCGTGAGCCACTGCACCCGGCCAGGAATCCAGGTTTTATTCCCACTCATATCACAAACTGATTGTGTGACTAAGTGGGCAATTTGTCCGCTCCTTACCATAGTTCATATGTTTATAAAATCCATATCATAATTCTTGCCCTAAGTGACTGTAGTGGTTACTTTTGAGAATCAAGTGAGAGAAATTGGTAGTACAGAGTTTTGACAAATATTTAATGTGCCCCTGTGAGATAGTATTATTGTTTTTAGGCCAGTGGTTCTAAACTTTAGTATGAGTAATGATCCTTAGAGAATATATAAAAATGCATATGACTGAGCCTACATTCACAGATTCTGAGGGTCTGTAACCCAGGAATCTGCATTTTAAGAGGCATTTCAAGTAATTACAATGCAAATGATCCAAGAATCCCGCTGAAAAATACTGTTGTGTCTGCAGAATATTGGGAAATTCCTCAGCAAAGTATCTCTTTTCAGAATGATTTGGGGGCCCTCATCTTGAAGCTTTTACCTTGGGTTTATTTGTACATGTTCAGAAGGGATGTCTCTTATTTTTCATGTTTGTCTGTTTGCAATGCAAGAGGCTTACACTCAGTAGTTGCTTAGTGGAAATGTGCTGGCCTGGCCTATGCAGAAAACCATGATTCTGCAGGTGAATGGGCTGGAGTGTAAGCAGTTTTTTCCTTCTTCTTCTTCTTTTTTTTTTTTTAATAGCAATGCAGAATCCTCAGAGAAGAGATTCAGAATGAACAGCTTTGTATCAGACTTTGGAAGACCTCTGGAGCCGGATAAGGTATTTTCTCGTCAAGGCAACGAGGAGTCCAGGTCTCTCTTTCACTGCTACATCAATGAGGTGGAACGCTTGGACAAGGTGAAAGCTTGTCACCAGACCACAGCCCTCGACAGTGATGTCCAACTCCAGGAAGCCGTCAGAAGCATTGGGCAGTCAGAGGAGGAGCTGAACAGGCTCATGAAGTTTGACATCCCCAACTTTGTGAATACAGACCAGAACTCCTTTGGGGAGGATGATCTTCTGATTTCTGAACCACCTATTGTTCTGGAAACTAAGCCACTTTCCCAGACATCACATAAAGACCTGAATTGAGAAAATGCTCTAAGGGTCTTTCTGGAGATGTGGATTCTGTCTTTGTATAGCAGGAAATCTACATCCACCAAAATTGTGTTTGAGGGAGAGAGACACAGAGATAGAAACAGAGAGACAGGGAAGAGACCCCTTTAGAAGAGAGCTGAGCTGATTAGGCTGAGTGTTGTTTGTTTGTTTGTTTTGCTTTATTTTTGCTTTTTAATACATTTGGACCTTTGGGGGGTATTAAAGTATTTACACCAAGCTTGTTCAACCCACAGCATGTGGCCCACGACAGCCTTGAATGCAGCCCAACACAAATTTGTAAATTTTCTGAAAACATGAGATTCTTTTTTGCTATTTTTTTAAAGCTCACCAGCTATCGTTAGTGTATTTTATGTGTGGCCCAAGACAGTTCTTCTTCCAATGTGGCCCAGGGAAGCCAAAAGATTGGACACCTCTGATTTATGCTAGCTCATCTTCCTTGTTGAAATATTTGGCCAGATACTTATTGTCAGCTTTCTTGGGTGAGGATTAGCCTACTGAGTTCTAATCTGGCCCTGCTACTACCATGCTCTACCTTTAGCAAGTTGCTTTACCTTTCTGGGCTGCTGCATTTTTAACTGTAGGTTGAATGTCTGGAGTGGGCCATCCCACCTCTAATATGCTGTGAATTTATGACTTCGCCTTCAGATGAGGCTGAGCTATACATAAAATGGTATAAACTAGGGTACGGCCTCCCACCTCTTGTAGGCTCTCCCAGATCTCCGTAGCTTTCACCCAACCCTTAATTGAGCCAAGCTTTTAGTCAGGGCATCTGAGTGTCAGTAGGCTCATCTTAAACTGTCACTGTGGCCAATGTTTCTGGTGGGTTGTGCTGAAACAGCTAGTGTGAAAACATCCAACCACCCATGCTCTAACCTGGGGACAGCCCTCCCCTGCTTCAGAATGAGTACCAATTCATAGTACATACATGGTACTCTTGTCTCCAAGAAATGTTAGGAAGGTTGTCAGCTGAGTGAGCGGGGGTGCCTTCTGGGTATCTCTGTAGTTGGTGTATCTGTGCCATTGGTTACAGAACAAGATAAATACTATTTGCCATGCTATTACCTTGGCAGATGTATAGGTGATAGTCATCTGTCTTTGAGCTGAGATAGTCAGTGGGTTGTGAATTCCCCACTAACAGATATTCAGGGTGGCCTGAATTATGTAAACATGTGAGCAAAACAGAGTTAATTTCATGGAGGAAGCAAAGCTGAACACTGGTATTAAAACAACTTGGTTTTATGCACACAGTTGCATGCATGGCAAGCTGTTAATCTCTGGGTGGCATTTTCATTATTAATTTGTATACTACCTGTCCTGCTTAAGCTACAAAATAAATGCATTTGACTGCACAGGAATTTTCTCTGGTTCTTTATTTTCACACATCCAATTTTTAATTTCCCAAAAAGTTGTACCATGTTTGTAATGTCTCCTAACTTCTTGGAGTAGGCAGTGCTAACTCTACTATCTCTGGGATTCTAGTGATCTGAGTCATGCATGAGATTTAATTTGGGGATTATTCCACTAAAAGAAATCCTTTTTCAGCTGGGCGTCGTGGCTCATGCCTGTAATCCCAGCACTTTGGGAGGTTGAGGCGGGTGGATCATGAGGTCAGGAGATTGAGACCTTCCTGGCCAACATGGTGAAACCCCATCTCTACTAAAAATACAAAAGTTAGCTGGGCATGGTGGCGCATTCCTGTCAACTCAGCTACGTGGGTGGCTGAGGCAGGAGAATAGCTTGAACCAGGGAATCAGAGGTAGCAGTAAGCCAAGATCATTCCACTGCACTCCAGCCTGGTGACAGAGCAAGACCCCATCTCAAAAAAAAAAGAAAAAATCCCTTTTCTATGATGTCTGTTAAAGATAATGTCATTCTGTAAGGCTCTAACACAAAAACGGTAAAACAAAGCATGTGTTCTTTGAAATTAAAGCTACTTTAACATATTTTTACAAATAGATGCTATTTTCATGAATTTTTTATGCAAGAGAGCAAGAGTAGTAAAGAAGACGAGTTTGTCAATTTTTTTTTTTTTTGAGAGATGGAGTCTTGCTCTATCACCCAAGCTGGATGGCTCACTGCAACCTCCACCTCTAGAGTTCAAGAAATTTTCCTGTTTCTGTTTCCCAAGTAGCTGGGACTACAGGCATGCACCACCATACCCAGCAAATTTTTGTATTTTTTAATAGAGACGGGGTTTCACTATATGTTGGCCAGGCTGATCTCGAACTCCTGACCTCAAGTGGTCCACCTGCCTTGTCCTCCCGAAGTGCTGGGATTAGAGGCATGAACCACTGCACTCACCCAGTTTGTTAACTTCTGAGTATGATTATTCATAATTTATGTACTGAAATGTGAATCATGGGCTATTATTAAATTTCATAGCTATTTAAGTGGTATCTTAGAAGTAGATTTATTGATCAGAAAATTGGAAGATATTTAAAAGTGGGAAAAATACCCATGACTGTATCCTTTTTTTTTTTTATTAGAGACGGGGTTTCACCATGTCGGCCAGGCTGGTCTCGAACTCCTGACCTCATGATCTGCCCACCTTGGCCTCCCAAAGTGCTGGGATTACAGGCATGAACCACCACACCCAGACTATCATTATTTTTATCAACTAAATGTTAAGAACGGTGAACAGTCCAAGATTTTGCCCCTCCTGCATGTCAGCTTGCCATAGTCTCATGGATGCTGCCAGAAGACAAAAGCCTCTTGGGTCAAAGACAAAAAATTTACTATAGCACAGCAGTCCACATGTGCTTCATGTTCATGTTGGTTCCTGAGTTTGTTTCCTACTGCTGTTGTAACAAATTGCCACAAATTTAGTGACTTAGAGCAACACAAATTTATTCTCTCACAGTTCTGAGGGAATGTGTTCTCTTTCCGGGTCCACAAAGGGGCGTAGTTTTAAGGGTAAGAACTTCCTAGCGCCATGCCCCACTCCCATGCGTCTCCATCCGGTAGATTTAACGGTTTCTGTTTTAGTTTTTGTGGGCGTGGAAAAGAATCAAAAGTCAACCCCTCCAGCAAAAGTTTAAGGGAATTCCTGTCATTGGCCAGGGGACTTGGAGAGGGAGGGAATTCGTCCCAGGTTAAAAGTCCCTTTCTTCCACACGCCTTTGGATTCCATATTTGGGTCCCCTTCCACACTCTTCGTGGAAGCCTCTTTCTCATATTTTTCTTTCTCCGTTTTCTCTTTCTCTGCCTAAATAAACCACTTTCTGCAAAAACTTTTTGGGGTCCGGTATTTACAAGCATACCGCACCTGGCATGGTTCCCTCTCCCTTTTTTGGGTAAATAAAAAAACCAAAAGCCTGGACAAACGTCCTCTCGGGGGAGCTAAGCGCTCCCCTGCACCCCAAAACCCAGCAACAGTTCTAGAGTACAGAAGTCTAAAATCAGTTTCAGTGGGCTAAAATCAAGGTGTTAGCACAGCTGCATTTCACCTGGAGGCTCTCAGGAACCATGAGTTTTCCTGCCTTTTCTACCTTCCAGAGGCTGCTCCTGCTCTTTGGCTCCTCTTCTTCCACTTTACATCTCTGTGTTTAACCATCCTGATTCTCTCTTATAAGGACCTTCGTGAATACACTGGGTTACCTAAGATATCTCCCCATCTTGAGATTCTTCACTTAATCACATCCGTAAGGTCCTTTTTGTCACATAAGGCCACATATTGACAGGTTTCAGGGATCAGGATGTGGACATGTTTGGGGAGCCATTAGCCTGCAGTCTGCCCTTTGGCCCTAAAGGTTTATGTCCATTCTATATGCAAAATTCATATATCCCATCCCAATGTACTCTATCTACAGTCTCAATTCACTATAGAATCAATTCAAAGTCAAATATATTACTTAAATCTTATCAGCTTAAAAGTCCCAAATCATATTATCTTAACCATCAGGTTCAGTATTAGTGAGATCTTGGGTATAATTCATCCTGTGGAAAAACTCCCCATCTGTGGACCTGTAAAACTAGAAAATAAGTTATTTTGTCCCAAAATTCAATGGTATGACCAATATAAGATACTAGTTACAAATATCATTGTCCTTCAGTATATGAAGGAGATTGGTTCCAGACCCCCTGCATACACCAAAATCCTGTCATACTTAAATCCCACAGTAGGTCCTGTAGAACCTGTATATATTAAAAGTTAGCCCTCCATATATGTGGGTTTTTCATCCCAAGAATACTGTATTTTACATCCCCATTTGGTTGATAAAAATCTGCGTATAAGTGGACACATGCAGTTCAACCCTATGTTGTTCAAGGATCAACTGTATTCCCATTCCAAAAAGGAGAAAATGAAAGGAAAAAATGAGTCATCAGTCCCACAAAATTTCAAATCCTTCAAACTGGGAAACCTGTTAAATTGCAAGGCCTGGAATTAATCTTTTGTGACTTCTGGCTACATCCTCCTGGCCTGAAGTTCCAGCCTTGGAATCATCTTTTCTTCTTCTTGAAAGGTACAGTGTGTTTGTTGCTGAGTAGTTTTATCAGCCTTTTTTCTGCATGTAGAATTTTGGGAGTCTGACAGTCTTCATTTATCTTGTCCTCACTCTGTCCATTTCAGTTCAAGTTGTTATCAGTGTTCTGGGTTCTTGTAATCTTCCAGTACAGAAATCAAGACAGATCATCAAACATAAGAGCAAAGAGAAAGAGAAGAGGGGAAGAGAAATAGAGAGAGAAAGAAAAAGGGAATGGGGACTTACCCAGTGTAGGAACCTGACTCACCAAGGCCCCAGGGCTGAAACAATGGTGCAGCTCCCTTTGTTTGTGCCTGGTCATCCATCTCTGTTCTCCAGGCTGTGTCACTTGCTCCCATGGGACCCTAAAATGAGGGTCCCATCTAAAGTGCACAAGATATAATCAGCACCCCGGGTTCTTATCATCTTCCAGGATGGAAATACAAATCACCAGACATAGCAGCAAAGAGAAGGAGAAAGATTTATTTTAGCTTGTGCACAAGGAAGTCAGCAGTGCATAAGAAAAAGGGCAGGCTGCTCCCTGAGGGTAGTATGTGAGTTACTTTTACAGGGCCTTTCCATAGATAAGTGTTTTATCAGGGCATATATAGGAGGAGTTTCTCTAGCAATTGTGCAGTGGCTTTACGTGCTTCTTCATACATCACATGTGACATTAGCAGTTTAAATCTCCACCCCTGGTAGTGATTTTTAGCTTTTAAATGAGGAAGGGGTAGCTATGAGTTGAAGTTTAAGTCTCAGTATGCATATGGGGTCCCAGGGAAGTCCCTAATTACTTAAAGCAGGAACTTGTGGTTAATAGCTTCTTGGGACTTTTGTTGCTGATTGGCTGGAAGTTAGGTAAGCTGCAACTTGTGTAAGGAGCTTTTGTTCTTTTCTTGAAATCACTTCAAAACAGGAAACCAGCCAGCCTGCCTGTCTCAAAGTTGGCAGTGTTTCTGCTGGTATAACATTTTCAACAACTAGGGTGTCTCCAGGCTATATCACAGAAACTTACTACAGTAGGAAAGAGGCTCTTCTGTGGATCCCTCCTGAATCACCCTATGTCTATTCCTAGCTTGTACTTAAATGGATAAAAGGATCCATGAGTCACACTCCAAATTTCTTCAAAGAGCCCCCTGTATTATTGAATAACTTTTTCTTTTGAGACAGTAGCAAAGGTTGTCTAGTGATGTCCTTGGCTTTCTCTCCAGAGCATGCTTTCCTGATGGTGAATCTCCTAATTTTAGTGTTTTTGCAATCTAAATAGGCCGTGAATTTCCCAAAGCATTAGTCCTGATTCCTCTTCACTTAAAGTTCTTCCCTAAATATATCTTTCCTCTTGCGTTTTATTATCAGCAGCAAGAGGAAACCAGTCCTCATCGTTAACATTTTCTTTGGAAATCTTCTCAGCTAAACATTCACTTTATTATTTTCGGATTTTCCTTTCTACATAGTTGCAGGACACCATTCACCTAAGCTTTCTGCTGTGTAACAGGGATCTCCTTTTCTCCAGTTTCCAATAACATGTTCCTCATTTCCATTTTAACTTATGCCTGCAGTACCTTTAATGTCCGTATTTCTACCAATAGTCTGTTCATGATGATTTAGGTATTTCGTAAGATAATTTGTTTTTTCTATCATGCTCAGCACTTCCCTCCGTGTCCTCACCGTTGTTCACATCCATATTTCTACTACAGTCTACTCAAGGCAAGCTAGTCAGTTTATATCATGTTCTTCAATATTCTGCCAGGCACTGGCTATTGCCAATTCCACATTTTCAGTTGTATGGTTTTTTTTCTACAGCAGCAATAGAAATTAACATAGTTCCCCTTGTCTCCAGGTCTCACAGTGAGGAGACACAAGGGCTCAGGGAGATGCCGTGCACACTGTGGGTTGGCACCATGACTGAGGAGCCCTGAGCTTAGGGAACCCCATGTTTTGACAACGGGTTGCAAACAAACCTGCCTGGCCTTTGCCTCAGAAGGAGATACAATCTTTGTTATGCTGGATAGTAAATAAACCTGCTCTTTGCTCCAGAGAGAGACACTATCTCCATTTTCCACGCTGTTGACTCTGCAAACATCATAGAATAGACAGCTGAGGAAAAGGCTGTCAGTGCTTCTGCTCACCATACATGCAGAAACCTGAGATGCCTTTGGAAACTGCTTCCCAAACCTAAGATGATCAAAGAGTATATTGTATAAATCACCAAGGATTTTTGAAAAAGAGACAACTTTGAAGACATTGCAAAAAGAATGAAGGTGATTTTTTAAATGCCTGAATTTCTTTTAGAAATTGAACATCTTCAGGTTCAATAGTTTTTTTCCCTTCTGAAAGCTGCCAAGACTTTGCCAACATATATATTGTGTATGTGAGCTATTTTATTACCTACTGAAAAATCATCTATTGTTGGTAGAACAGTAATCCATCCTGTCACCCAGAAATGATGTATAGTAGAAACAGAAAGTCTTTATGTCTAGGCCAGGCTTTTAGACGTACTGAGAGAGGCGACTTCAGGCAGGCTGTGATCAGAGGTGGTGAGTTGGCAGCTTGTGCTGATTCTTGAGGCAGATGTGTGTGTGTGTGGCACAGAGAAAATATTCTTGTTTTTCTCTGGAATTGGAGCTTTTGAATAAATTTTGCAGAAAACTTGGGATTGTTAGCTAAGAACAATCCTTGGGAAGTCAATTCACAACTGTATAGCTTAGTGAGAGGACTCCAGAGAAATATGCCTGCCTTGGGAGAAGTATGTGTACATTTTAAGGAAAAATAAGTTCCAAGATCTTGAAGACCTCTCTAGTTCATAAAATCCAGAAATATTAGAGAGAGATGTATTTACATTTCTAGGATCCTTTCCATCTGTTTTCTATGTAGCAAAGTTTTTTCATCTTCATGTTTTGCCTCTTTCTCTTGCATATAAACATAGAAACTCTATTTTTCTCCTTCCCTCGTGCAGAATACAGATGTTGTATATATAGGAGATTTTAACCTAGTTTGCAGTGTTCCTTCAGGGGTAGAATTGGGGTGTGAGGGACCATGTTGTTATGGGTGGCTTTTAAAATGAATAATGAGAATCTGAATTGACTCAGATAACCCTGGGTATACATTTATGATAAAATTAATAAAGACAAATGTTAACAATTTAACACAACATGGTGTTAGACTTCATTCCAAAAAAGCCTCATGAGATAGTGAAACAGTGTCAAGTGTACATGTAGGAGAGTTTATAGCATACACGACTCTGCCCACCCAGTCCCCATGGACCCTATGAGCTACCAGTGTGAGTTTGAAAGCACCAGCCTTTGGCTTCAAGTGAAATGTATGCAAATGACTTGCATTAAAGAAACAATAAATTCAGAAATAATTATGATAACAACAGTGTCATAGCTTGTTTCCATAGAAGCAGAGTCTGAAGAGATTTACTGTAGGTGAGCCATAAGAAGGGAAATGATGGAAGCAGTTAGAGCAGGGGAAAAGCCAGCAAGAATGTCATCTCAGTTGCAGAACAGCCACATTCTATCTCACTGGAAGTTGTGAGGCACAAATTGCACTACAGAATCAGTCCCATGTTGAGGCAGGGGTGTGACCTTTTGTTGCCCCAGGCCAGTCAGGGAAAGGTGGCTTATGCTTTGATCAAGGGCAGTTCTTGAGAGAAGAGGGTGCTGATTGGCATCCCTAGCAGCCGGGGACAGGCATTGCCTAGTAAAGGACCCTGTGTGGGCACTAGCAGCGTGCAGCACAAACAGTAATGGGTGACATTAATTAGGCACTAAGCTGCCCCTGTGCGAGTTAATTTTTGTAAGCCTACTATGAGAACTCTCAACGTAGAGGTCTAAGTGGTCCTTTAAATATGTTAAGTCAGGTTACTTCTCTGTTCAAAATCCTTTAATGGCTTCCTAGTTCATGCAGTGAAGAAGCCACAGTCCTTATGATGACCTGAAAGCTCTATGTGATGTGTGTCCTCCTCCCCTGCCGGTCACAGAAGCAGCTCTTCCGATAACTTTTATGCGGATGTGATGTGGTGGGGGTTAGGGCAGGGTGGTCTTAGTAAGCCAAGAGTAGTCACATGTGGGATGAGCCCTTTTCCTGCGTAGGTAGGAGCCCACTCCCTTCAGGGCACTGTGTGGTCAGCTCACAAGCTTGCAGTGTGGCTTCAAATTTCCTCTTTATTGTTGTCACTGGGAACTTCACTTTCCTTCAGGCTTAGCTCTATATTACTTTTGTTGCATTTTATCCAGCATTACTTAAAGTTTTATTTAAGACGGATTCAAATTAGCTTAGTTCACTGTGTTTCTAGAACTGGAACCATTATTTATTCAGTTCTAGAACACCTGTTTGAGTCCTCTTAAAAATATATTTAGTATATTTCTCTAGTGAAAATCTTTATCGTTTCATCTATTTTGTCTATCATTTCCTCTATGTAAAATATTACAATTAATTATTCATTTATAGTTTTTATAAAAAAGACTACTAACTCTAATGCTTGAATAATCTGTGGGTTAGCATCTACTGTTTAATGTTTCTTATTCACATATTATTAATCATATGCTCTTGACATTTGGCATGTCTAGACATTTTTTATTATTTAGCAGACATTGTATATGAAAAATCCATTGATACAACATGGTGGGAAGTTATTGTCCAAGATAGATGTTTTCCTCTTCCCTCCGTTAAGCAGACAGTGTGAGAGGCTGATTATCTCACTCCAATCAGGCATTGAAGTGGGTCAGTACTGAATTGCATTTTTAGAATAACTTTGAGGTATAATTGACAAAACAATTTTTACGTAAAGTGTACAATTTAATACATTTTGATACATGTGTACATTCAAGAAACCATCACCATAATCAAGATAATAAACATGTTCATCATCCATAAAAATTATGATGCCCTTTTATAATTCCTCCCTCCCTATCCCTTTCTCTGAAACTACAGATCTGCTTTCCACTACAATGTATCAGTCCATATTTTCATGGTATTCATATGAGTGAAATCATGCGGCATATATTCTGTTTTGCCTGGCTTCTTTCATTCAGCATAGTTATTTTAAGATTCATCCATGTTGTTGTGTGTGTCAATAGTTCATTCCTTTTCATTGCTGAGTAGTGTTTCATTGTGTGGATATATATACCATAATTTATTTACATATTTGTTGATGGACATTTGGGTTAATTATAATTTTGGCTATTGCAAATAAGTATTTTCTATGACTATTTGCTGTAAATATTTGTTTATATGTCTTTGTATGAACACATGCTTATATTTGTTTAAGTTTCTAGAAGTGTCTGGGTTATATGGTAGACAGGCATAAAATGGTTATACAATTTTAACTTTCTCATAGTGTATGTGATTCTTCTTCTTCTTCTTCTTCTCCTTCTCCTTCTTCTCTTTCTTTTCTTTCCTTCTTTCTTTTCTTTCTCCTTCCTTCCTTCCTTCCTTCCTTTCTTTCTTCTTTCTTTCTTTCTCTTTCTTTCTTTCTTTCTTTCTTTTTCTTTCTTTCTTCTCTTTCTTTCTTTCTTCTTTCTTTTTTCTGACATATTCTTGCTCTGTTGCTGCCCAGGCTGGAGGACAGTGGTGTGATCTTGGCTCATTGTAACCTCTACCTTCTGGGTTCAAGCAATTGTTGTGCCTCAGCCTCCTGAGTAACTGGGATTACAGGTGTGTGCCACCACACCCAGCAGATTTTTATATTTTTAGTTAAGATGGGGTCTTGCTGTGTTGGCCAGGCTGATCTTGAACTCCTGGCCCCAAGTGATCCACTTGCCTTGGCTTCCCAAAGTGCTGGGATTACAGGCATGAGCCACCACACCTAGCCAAGTCTTCTAATGCGTTCTTCCTGGTTATTGTTGTTTTGGCTATTTGGCATTCTTTGCATTTCTATATGAATTTTAGAATCAGTTTTTTTTTTTAGTTTGTTTTTTGAGACAGGGACTCACTGTGTTGCCCAGGCTGGAGTGCAGTACCACAATCATGGCTCACTGTAGCCTCGACCTCCCGGGCTCAAGCCATCCTGCTACCTCAGCCTCCCAGGTTGCTGAGACTACAGGAACATGCCACCATACCTACCTACATTTTTTTCCTGTGTTTTGTAGAGACAGCATTTCACCATCTTGTGCAGGCTGGTCTTGAACTCCTGGGCTCAAGCAGTCCACCTGGTTCAGCCTTCTAAAGTGCTGAAATTACAGGTGTGAGCCACCACACCTGGCCAGAATCAGTTTTTAAATTCCCTTTCTTACATTGTGTTCTCTGTAAATTCCACTCATTTCTTAATATCTAACTTGAAAGCTATATTTTTCAAAAAATGTGCCACAGATCCCTGGTGAAAGAAATTTCTACTTTCTCTGTGCTCTCTTCACACTTCATAACATTCTTATTGCATATATTCACTTTGGTTATATATACATGTCTGATCTTTTCTGCCACACAGTAAACCTTTCAAGATCAGGAATGTTAGTATGTTCCCTCTGTCTGCTGAAAAAACCATTTTATACTTTGCAGGAGTGAGGCCTGTATTAAGAGAGACCTGCAGAAAACGTAGCTCGTTTCCTGCATATTGTCAAAGCATCCAATAGATTTACAATTGTTGATTCTGTTTGATATCTCCAAGATCTCTCAGTCTTTATTATTTCTATTGACATGACTGTACTTTTAAAGAATAATGGGATTATTATTTTCCAAATAGCGAAACATACTCCAGTTGACTTGTGATGGTAATAATATGCAGCTGCACCTTAACCTATTCATTGTTCACATCCTTCCTCATCCTTGAGCTCTTGGTGGAAGGTCACATCCTTAAAGCTGTTGATATCTTTGGCTAGCAGTGCAGTAGAACATCAACTCAGACTTTCTATAGATACACTGGTCCTCTGTCTTATCTCTATCTTATTATTCACAGGAAGATTATTTTTATGGAGTTTTATTATGTCCTTCTTAAGAAATTCAGCTTAGTGATCTGGCAGAATGGGAATAGGTGTAGCCTGCTTTTTGTAGGGCCTAAATTGTTTCATACTTATTAGGGACAAATACAATGTGGAAATTGTTTGGAATCCAAAAAGTTAGCAGCATAACTATATGAGTAGGGAAATCAGCTTTCTCATCACATTCAGGCATTATGCCAGCGTGACACTCACTTTGAGTAATAGTTTTTCCCGTGAGCAGTTTAAGGCTCCAGGACAGTTATGAATTTGGCTTTGTGTTTTTCTTCCTTAGTCTTTCCACATTCATTACACCTGGCTAGATTATATAAATCCTGTTTATTTTCAGCACAGCACTAATCTTTATTAAAGCATCATGTGTTTAAAAGCTAGCAGACAATTTGTTAGAAGATAGAAATGCTCTCAGATTTTGTCCTAACGTAGAATCTTGATTAGTGGTTAAAGAAAACTAATATTAAAAATTTAAATACAGAGATATTAAAACAAAAAATGATTATTAGTTGATTCCATTAAGTACTATAGCAGTCATTTGCCTTTAAGCTACTTTCTGTGAAATCTTTGCAATGATTCTCTCTTAGAGTCCATGAAAGGCCTGTGTCATTAACAGCATCATCTTCATCATCATGGAATTAAGTCCTCTGGAATATCCTAGGGAAATAAAGAGTTGAACACACAGGGGATGTGTCCCTGTCAGTGTGTGTACATATATACAATGAGAATAATAATAAGACATTAGATATTGGATATATATTCTATTGAGAGAAGCATGTGATCAGGAAAACCTGGTGTGATGAAAAAATAAAGTGGTAGGAGTGAGATGGTCAAACGGAAAGAAGTCATAGCCAAGGTGGTAGAACTGGCATGGTTGGAAAATTCATAGATCAGTTTGAAGGAAGAGGAGTGTCGTAGACAAAATAATGGTACCTATCACTTACCCACATATGTCCACCTGAGAATATGCTATGTATTTGGCAAAAGGGCCTTTGCAGATTAAGAACCTTGAGAAGACTGGAAAATGAGCCTGCATTATCCAGGTGGGCCCAATATAATCTCATGAGTAGGGCATTAAAATCAGAGAACCTGAGTTAAAGCCAGAGGGAGACGTGACCACGGAAGTCACGTCTTGCTGGCTATGAAGATGGAGGAAGAGAGGCACAAGCCAAGAAATGTGAGTGGCTTCCATAAGCTGGAAAAGGCAAGAAAACATTCTTTTTTAGAGCATCCAGAAAAGAGCACTGTCCTGCTGACACCTTGATTTTAGCCCAACAAGAACGGTGTTGGACATTTGACCTTCAGAACTGTAAGACGATAAACTTTTGTTGTTTTAAGTCATTATGTTTGTGAAAACTTGTTCCAGTAGCAATAGAAAACTAATATAGCGAGGATTTATGTAAGACATTAGAGGTCTGTTTTGAAGTGTGGTTAGGAAGGCTGGGGTCAGACCGAGGAGGGCCTTGATGATTAGGGCAAGTATTCTGATGTTTACAACTTAAAAAAAAAATAGTGTGAGGTGGATAGGCGGAATGTGTCAAGCAATTTTTTAGGAAAAACTACCTGTTAATGCTGTTGCAGGCATTTGGAGTGAGGGGAGCATTGGAGTAGAGGAATCAGTTAAGCCCCTACTAGAAAGCCAAGAAGAAAAATGATGACAGGGCTTCAGTTATGGTGGTAGGTATGAAAATGTAGAACCGGACAAATAGATGCATTATTTTGAAGAAATTGGCTACAAGTTTGATGACTCCATGTTGGAGAAGATAAGTAAAGGATGCTTCAAAGTTTAAAACTGGCTGACCAGAGATGAAACATAGGGAGTAGGCAGCTGAGTTTAATGACAGTAAGTTATTCTGGCAGAAACTGGCAACAGATGTTGGCAATCAGGAGCAAGGAGAGAGGAAGGGTGGAAAGGTAGGTTCAGTGTTATATTGTTATCCTACTAGTAGTGGTATTGTGCCATGATGGTAGATAAAGTCTCTGGGGATTTGAGGGAAGGGTGTGCCTTATTTGTGGAAGGAGATCAAGGGAGACAAAGGTGATTAATTTCCTGAGCCCCACTCTGTGTGTGAGGCTGGGCTGCTATGAAGGCTCCGATCCTTTTTTGCTACAGTTTCATTCACTCATTCCTGATAATAAGCAAAATAGGTAAGAAGACATGAGATTGCAAAGGTATGATTTCTTACCCTGACTGCCAACAGCTGGAGAAAGAAAAAAATCCAAGATGCTTTATTGCACCTGGTTTGCTCCAATGAGCCGGCTCAGTTTCACCCTTTATAAATAACTCAAATTCTTCCCTTCATGAATTCACTTGTGTGTACCTCACAAATCCTTTTCAAAAAGCCATTCCAGACTTTTCTCCAAGAAGTTTCATAGACCTTGGGTAGCTCTATTTCTATCATCTGTCCTCTGTATCTGCGTAAAGGTTTTGTTATTGTAAAAGCAATACCATTAGGTTAAGAACCATTGGTGGCATGGCCAGAAGAGGATTAAGTGCCAGGCACGTTTTACTGAGACTAAATACACTTGGTCAAACTCCTGCTGTGTTTTTAACATCTTCATTTTTGTACTCCAAGAATGCATGACTTGTATAATTACCCTCTCCACTCGTTCGGTCTGTTTCTCTATAGTCTACTTCACTTTTCTTTTACTTTAATTTACAACTCATTTTATTCTACTAATGAAACCTGATGCCTCTTCTCCTATACAATATGTTTTCCCTCCAATTAATATTGTACGTCAACAAATTTAATTCTTGCAACAATCTTATAAAGTAGATGTAGGTGGGAAAGAAATGGGTTTTCTCCCATTTATATTACATGAGTAGCTCTGATTGATTGAAGGTTTCAGAAAACCTAGAAAGAAAAATGGGCCTACTGTGATTCAGACTAAAGGACAGGAAATGGATTAATTAGGGCCAGGATCTAATTTCTTAGCAAGCTGGATATGTGTTAAGAGACACGTTTTTGATTAAAGACTCTTCTGTGGAAACTAGAAGGGAAGGCTATGAATGAGTCTAAATACCAAAATAAAATTATTAGTAACTTAGAAGAATTAGAAAACTTTCAAGCTTCACTCTTTCCACCTTTCATTGCTAATGAGCTCTTCAAAGAAAGATGGCTATTGAATAGCCTTATAATTAAAAAATATCTTCCTTTACCTAAGTAAAAATGTCTCTGTTTATCAATATACCTACAGATTTAGAACTAATTAGAGCCCTTAGTAGGTATGAGTGGGAAAGGAGAATACCTATTTACACATAGTTGAATTTAGTAATGTCTTAGTTCATTTTCTGTTGCATATAATCAAACATATGACACTGGGTAATTTATAAAGAAAATGAATGTATTTCCAACAGTTAGGGAGGCTGAGAAGTTCACGGTCAAGGGGTTGTATCTTGGGGACTTTATTCCTGGTGGGGACTCTCTGAAAAGTCCTGATGCAGTGCAGAGCATCATATGGCAAGAGTGTGATAGCTTAGGCCTCTCTTCATCTTCTTATAAAGCCATTAGTTCATCTCTCATGATAATCCATTAATTCACGAATAGATTAATCCATTCATGAGAGCAGAGTCCTCATGACTGAACCACGTCTTAAAGGTTTCACCTTGCAATACTGCCACATTGGGGATTACATTTTAAAATGAGTCTTGGTGGGAAAAATTCAAACCATAGTAAGTAAAAAAAATTAGGATTTTTTCAATGTGGAATAGGATCCCAATACTAAAAGCTAGATTTCTTAGGCCATATAAGTAGATGCTAGTATAAGATACTATGGGCTCACGTGTGATAGATTTAATCAGCAGTCTCTGCACAAAAGCAGAGGTGTCAGCAGCAAACCTCTATCCCAATAAGGTTCTTGAAGGGAAGCACTGTGGATGCAGGTGTCTCATGACTTTGTGAGAGGGATGGACTTGGTGGGCGTATTAGTTGGGGTGCTTCAGAGAAACAGAACCAATAGGACATATATAAATTTATGAGAGGGGATTTATTTTGGGAATTGGCTCATGTAGTTATGAAGGCTAAGTCCCCTGATATGCTGTCTGCAAGCTAGAGAACCAGAGAAGCCAGTGGCATAGCTCAGTTTAAGTCCAACAGCCTGAGAAATAGGGAGAACTGATGACATTAATACTCAGTCCAAGGCCAAAGGACTGAGAACCTGGGAAACCACTGGTGCAAGTCCTGGAGTCTGATGGCCTGAGAACCTACAGTTCTGATGTCCTAGGGGAGGAAAAGGTAGCTCCAGAAGAGAGAGTAAATTTGCCTTTCCTCTGCTTTTTAGCTCTAAATGGGCCCTCAAGCATTTGGATGGTACCTGCCCACACTGGGTGAGAATGGATCTTCCTTACTAAGTCCACTGATTCAAATGACAGTCTCTTCTGGAAAACAACCTCACAGATATTCCCAGAAATAATGCTTTACCGGCTATCCTAATATCCCTCAAACCAATCAAGTTGACACCTACAATTAACCCTTACAAGTCTACCCTTTGTCAGTTTGGCACCCATATGTATCTCCTTAAACCATATAAACTTCAAATCAAATCTCTAAATGAAGATAATAACAAGGTCATAGTTCCACATAACATAATACAGCTATCCTGTCTACAGCCAAAAATGCACTAATCCCTTTCAGAAGAAAAGTCCTTGAGTGATGTTTACTCTTCTCTTAATATTCTGTAATTTAAATACTAATATGTGAAATTAACAATACTTAAATACCGACATAAAATTGAAATACTGAATGTTACATGATAAGGAATAAGGAAAGAAAACAAAGATATTTGTCCTATGTATATATACACACATACACAAATGTATTAACAAAATGGGGGGATACTCATGACAATTACAGTTCTCATTTCTATAAGTGGTTGTAGCTGGTATTTGTGACTGCCTTCTTCTACTGTCCATTCTGTATTTCCTTTGCCTTTAGCAAGCACCTCCCCTGGTTGTGGTTCTTCACTTATCAGGGTGACCCAAACCGTCATTCCTGAAAGGTCTGGGCCATTCTTAGTCCTACCTGGATTGAGCTGTTGTAGTTTCCCATTGACTTGAATCACAAAGCATGTGTGTTAGTCTGTTTTCACACTGCTGATAAAGACATACTGAGGACTGGGCAATTTGCAAAAGAAAGGTTTAATTGGACTTACAGTTCCACATGGCTGAGGCAGCCTCACAATCACGGCAGAAGACAAGGAGGAGCAAGTCATGTCTTTTTTTTTTTTAATTTAGAATGAAAGAGAGAAAGAGGAAGAAATTTTAGAAAAAGAGAGAAAAGGAGAAAGAAAGAAACAGCAAAAGAAAGAAAAAAAGAATGAAAAAGAAAGAGGAAGAGATTTTAGAAAAAGAGAAAAGGAGAAAGAAAGAAACAGCAAAAGAAAGAAAAAAAAGAATGAAAGAGAGAAAGAAAGAGGGAGAGA
>CAUYQU010060940.1:0-23280 GCA_963574635.1 Cheracebus regulus | reverse complement strand
GCTGTGGATATGGCCTTAACACCCAGCAGTTGGGGCGGGTTTGGGGGTGGGTGCAACACTTTCGGTCGGGTGTTCAACCCCCGCGGGCCAAACATCGTCAACCCCCATCTCAACAAAAAAAACAAAAAAAAAAAAAAAACGCCAGGTGTGGTGGCAGGTGACTTTAATCCCAGCAGGAGAATCATTTGAACATGGAAGGCTGAAGTTGCAATGAGCCGATTGTGCCACTGCGCTCCAGCCTAGGCAACAAGAGCAAAACTCAATCTCCAAAAAAAAGAAAGAAGAAGCAGCAGTGTGTCTTCTGTTAATTCTTGTCCTTGAAAATTGTATGTAGGGGAGAGAAATGGAGGGCTGGAAAGTTAGAGACCATCAGGAAAAGACTCTGCCCTGTGAAGACCAGTCATTTTCACGTTCTGAAAGGTGAACTGACCGACTCTCCTACAGCAAGTGATAGTTGTTCAGACTGTCCTAGTGAATGTGGGTCCTGTTGTGTGAGGGACACAGGCAGCCAAACACTCCTGCCCTCTCTTTACCCTAGTGCCAGCACAGTCACAAGCACACTGCTGAAAGAGAGCACGAACTACAAATGAACTACATAGCCAGTATGAAATCTGTACACTTTAAAAAACTAGTCAGGAAATGTCTTAATGCATATATATAACAAATGCTGATAGGGCGCCTTGCTTCAAGAATTAAGTGTTGGCCAGGCATGGTGGCTCAAGCCTATAGTCCCAGCACTTTGGGAGGCTGAGGTGGGCACATCATGAGGTCAGGAGTTCGAGACTAGCCTGGCCAACATGGTGAAACCCCATCTCTACTAGAAATACAAAAATTAGTTGGGTATGGTGGCAGCTGCCTGTAATCCCAGCTGCTCGGGAGGCTGAGGCAGGAGACTCACTTGAGACCAGGAGGTGGAGGTTGCAGTGAGCAGGGATCTCACCACTGCACTCCAGCCTGGGGGACAAGAGTAAGACTCCTTCTCAAAAAAACAAAGCAAAACAAACAAGTGTTGTTGGTTATTAGTGTATGCAGTCTTTCTTTGGAGTGTGGGGTGAAAATATACCAAAAGATTAAATGTTTATTGCTGTTACAATTGTGGATAATTATTATTTTCTTCCTGCTAATCTTTATCATTGATTTGTTTTATAGTGAATTTGTTTTTGTAAGAAAGTATTAAAGAAGTTTGTCAACTGTGTAATCGTAAACAAAATGAGTTGTTGGTCTTTGAGCTTTAGGAAATTATGCTTCAGGTCTTTTTCTCAAAGACTTTTATGTGGTATTTATAATGATGAAAACTCATTTATTTCCCGTCAAGAAATCTCCCAGCAAAACCAGCTGAAGAAGCTCAGAAGCACAGACAGCAGTATGAAGAAATGGTGGTTCAGGCCAAAAAGCGAGGTAATGGGGTTTACACTTGCTGGCTTAGAGCAGGCAGCGCAGGAGTTGTGTCTTTCTGCTTATTTTCTTTTTACCTTTTGGAATCATAGAACCTGAACTTCAGTCATTGAAATTTGTAATCTAACAGTTAAAAAAAAAAAAAAGCTTGCTTTTACTATCCATTCCTGGTAGCTTTATTCAAGAGAATGGCACTATGAACTTACCTGAGAAAAGTGACTGTGTCGGAGGAAAATACTAGACTACAGCAAGTTTCAGCCATCAGTGACATATGTGTTTCTTTCCCTCTCTGGGCTGTTTTTAAAATTTCCAGGAAGTTGTGATCGGTTTTGATAAAATCCCTTGCAACACTTAAGCTCTTTTTCTAGGAGATTTTAAAAATAAATAACATGGATATGAGGGCTGTCTGGCTCTCATACCTGTCACCCCATTGATCACCAGGGTTGATTTGGCTGATCTGCTGGCTAGCCCAGTATCTCCTTCCCAGCCAGCGCTCCATGTGCATCCCTCCTGAAGCTGTGTGTTTGGTCGAAGAGAATGACCGTCCCTGGTAGAGGACTGGTCTTTGGTCAGGGTACATGAGTAGTTGCACTCCCCTGCTAGAGTCTCCAAACATGCTCTCAGGGTCCATTTGTAGGAGAATGTAGGGTTGTCAAGCTTCCAAGTCTCCAGACACATCCAAACAAGGTGCTGCATGTGGCAGTCTGCCTTTCTAAAAAAAATTAAAAATGAGGCAGGGCACGGTGGCTCCTGCCTGTAATCCCAGCACTTGGGAGGCCAAGGCAGATGGATCACTTGAGATCAGGAGTTCAAGACCAGCCTGATCAACATGGTGAAACCCTGTCTCTACTAAAAATACAAAAAATTAGCCAGGTGTGGTGGCAGGTACCTGTAATCCCAGCTAGTTGGGAGGCTGAGGCAGGAGAATTTCTGGAACCTGAGAGGTAGAGGTTGCAGTGAGGCAAGATAGCACACTGTGCTCCAGCTTGGGTGACAGAGCAAGATTCCATCTCAAAAAAAAAAAAGAGAAAATGAAACTTGAGATCAGGAGTTCAAGACTAGCCTGACCAACATGGTGAAACCCCGTCTCTACTAAAAATACAAAAATTAGCTGGGCATGGTGGTGGGTGCCTGTAGTCCCAGGTACTTAGGAGGCTGAGTCAGGAGAATTGCTTGAACCCGGGAGGTGGAGGTTTCAGTGAGCCAAGATTGTGTCACTGCATCCCACTCTGGGTGACGGAGTAAGATTCTGTCTTTAAAAAAAAACAAAACCCAGAGTAATGCTTGAGCTGTTAGAAGTCAGAGTGGAGGGGGACTTCCCTCCCTTAAATTTGGAAGGGGATAGGGCTGGTAGTACAGGAGTGGCTTCTAGTGTTCCAGTAATGTTCGGTTGTTTTGATCAGGATGGTGGTTTTCAGGGATTTTTCTGTTTCGTGGTAACTCAATTGTATTCTTACTTGTGTACTTTCCTGTATAGATGTTATTCTAAGTCCATCGGGTGTGGAGCGCGCCGCAGGGGCTGATTTCCTGGTGTGTCTGCAGTGTGACAGGAAAACTACCTCACTTGGAAATGGTGCATATCAGTTCATAGATGGTTGTTTTTCTAAACTGTGATTTCTAGAACTGAAAGAAGCCCAGCGGAGGAGGAAGCAGCTGGAAGAAAGATGCAGAGTGGAGGAAAGCATTGGAAATGCCGTGCTCACCTGGAACAACGAGGTCTTACCTAACTGGGAAACAATGTAAGACACGACCTGGGTGTGGCTGAGCTGCACAGCCTTTCTTTCTAGAATCTGTGGCCCACAGCTGCAGTCATTGTAGCTGGCAGTGACACCCTGGATGCAGCGAGTTGAAGTCGTGTCATCTTCCTTCCCTCTGTCCTGGCTCAGCCCGCGCCATGCCTTGCCTGGAGACTGTGACAGCCCCTTTCCCTCCCTTCCGGCTCACCTTCTTCTCATCTCCTGAGCCAGCTTTTAAAGCATGAGTCTGTGTCACCTTCCTTACCTAGAATTGCAGTAACTTCCTGTGACTCTCAGTATAGTTTGAATCCTTAGCTTAGCGGACAGTACCTTCAATGAGGTGGCCTGCCTTCCTTGGCAGCCTCACTCTTGGACGCCTCTCCTCCACTTGGACAGAGCCCTCTCCCTAGAGAGCCCCCCCATAGGTATTGCTGCTTTTAACCCTGGGTCTGCCTCACATGTTCCAGGCGCTGTGCCCAGGTGCTCTTGTCCTGTACCTTCTCAGCCAGATAACTCCTGTGTGCTCTTGAGAGCTCAGGGAAGACTTTCCTGCCCCCAGCCTAGCTCTGGTTCTCTTTGTGCACGCAGCTGTCTGTTCAGGCCTCTGTCTTCCTCTCTTTGAGGATAGTGACCCCAGTGTCCAGTAGAGTGCACCCACCGGAGTCTGGCAGCTGCTGCCCTCTTTACATCCGAGGGGCAGCTGTGGGTCCCGTTTTTATTCTCATGTGTTCAGAATGGGTGGGGGCCAGTGTGTGGGCGGAAGTCCCAGGGCTGCGCACAGAGGCATGCTGGGAGCTTGGATGCCAGCTTCCCTTCTGCTCTCATCCCATATGTCAGCACTGCAGGGTTCACACGGCCCTGCTCAGGGTCTCCACTAGGAAAATATGCTCAGGGCATGCTTTTTAAGGCACTATCCTCAGAAGGCTTGATGCTTTCGAGAAACACTTTATACCTGTTCTCAAATGGAATCTAATAACAAGAACAGAGGTTCTCAGAATACTTGCTGCTCCCAGAAAGGGAGACCACTCTGGTCCGCCCTACATGGCCCTGGGTTGGATATGATCTGAATGCATGCAGACACGCGATGGCTGCCACTGACTGCACACAGATGCCGCCTGGCATTGTGCTGGGAGCTTTTGTACTTTATCTCAATCCTCGCGGTAGCCCTTGAGGGTAGGCTTCATCATCTTGACTTTTGAGAGGATGGTATAGGTTCAGAGAGGAGAGATCGTTTGCCTGGATACGGCAGGTAAGGGTGAAGTTAGGATGCAGCCTGCTTTCTGCAGCCTTAGGCCTGTGCGCCCCACGATGTTGTGTTCAGAGGTACCTTGGGGGTCTGGTTTGCCCAGGCTGTTGGCAGTGTGTGTTCCTTGTCCCAGCAGAGCGGAACGACTGTACAGTCCAGAATGTACTGAGTCAGCAGTTCTTCTCAGCAGTTAGAACTTGCCAGCTCACATCTGGGCACTGGGCCTGTGTTGGTGTGGTGGCTGCCTGCTGGCTCTCTGCTGGGGTCTGCCTCTGTCTCCAGTGTTGCCACACTGCTGCCTGGCACCCCTTACCACTCCCAGCTATGTGCTCTTCCTGTAGGAGCCAGGCCATTGCTTTTCTCTGCGTTCTTTGCTCAGAAAGTCCTTCACATCCTTCATGTGCTCAGGTTATTCAAGACTTGACTCCAGAGTGGTGCCTGGGCCCTCCGGTTCGTGGTGCACCCACTGTGCGGGACTCTTCCATACCTGCCACGGCAGCTGCCCAGCGGAAGGGGATTGTTGATTTCACTTTACAGAGCCCCGGACTCTAAGGTCGCTGAGGGCAGGGGCTGTGCCTGATGCAACAGTGCATCCCAGCTCCTGGTGGTTCGCGGCTAGGCACGCAGGTGGACAAATGTCTTTGTGTAGAACAAACTCATAAACTCCTGCTTCCCTTTTTGTCCAGGTGGTGCTCTAGAAAAGTTCGAGATTTATGGTGGCAGGGAATCCCTCCAAGTGTGAGAGGCAAAGTCTGGAGCTTAGCCATTGGCAACGAGTTAAATATCACCCACGGTGAGTGGCTTGCATGATCCTGGGCTCGAGATGTCCACGCCCAGGCCCTGTGGCGTCTTCTCCCCGCTTTGCCCTGTTGGGAAGAATGGTAGCCATTACCATGAAGATGTGTCTTGAGAGGCCAAGAGACTGTGTCCTTCAGGAGAGAGGGGCAGTCGGGAGGCCTGAGATTAGTGCTGTGCACTCCACTTACCTGACAGCACCGCGCAGGAGCCTGGAGTAGAGGGGACGTGGAAGACGGGACTCAGAGCATCTGGGGGAGGTGCCTGAGCTTCGCAGATCAAAGTCCTAGGAAGGCAAGGCTTGCTTGGGATTTTGTGGGATTTTTTTTCAGGCAGCTTTGGAGGGGACAACATAACTGAGCTAGGACTGGGGTCCTTGGGGCTCCGGGGGTTTGTCGGCTGGGTGAGAAGCATGCTTACTGATCTCCCGGTGTTGCGTCTACTCCTCCTCCCTCAGGCTGAATTCACTTGCCCAGGTGTCCTGCGCACTCTGCGGTGCGTCCAAAGTGAAATAGATGCCGGGAGCTCACAGACTTCAAATTAAGTGCTTAATAATGGCAGCCGTTCTTTTCATTTCTGCCTCCCTGCCTGCAGTCTGAGCTATGGAAAGATGGGACTGCCTTCTTGCTCTTTCTGGGGCCTAGGAGCTGGCTAGGGAGTTGATGGTGTGGTTTTTATGCTCACGAAGGCCTTTGGGTTTAGACAGTTGATTTGTATATTTGCTCTCTAGTTGGGATTTTGATTGTTGTTCTTATCTTGATAGGCTAGCATCAGCTGGCTGACTGGTGACTGGCTTCTGTGTAGTGCGGTCCTATAGAGGAACTTGGGGGCCCGAAACTCCCTCTTTTGGCTAAATCCATACCTGCCAAAATTTTGTTTTAGCATCTCTGTGTGAGAAGATGAATAACATTTAACTTGTGGAAATGGTTTTTTAAAAGCATCCTCCGAAATTGAGGTTTGGAGAAATTGCTGAGCATTTATTTCTAAACTGTATCTCTGCAGATTGGATGTAGTACACAGTACTTTGTATGTCTGCGTATGTGTTTAATTTTGCTTCTCACTGATTCCTAGGTGGATTTTATTTAAATTAAAACCTATGGACCATACTGTTGTAGATTGGGCTAAACAGATGATGAATCAGTTACGTGTTTAGACGTAAGTCTGAGACATTTGTTTAAACCGCGATATTGGCTCAGTTTGTGTAAATTGTGTCTGTCTTGCATTGTGAGCCAGGCAGTATCAGTGGCCCCCAGCACTGGTGGCTTGGGAAGCTGGGAACTTACCTGCTGTGCTCTCTGTCCTGTCACCCTTACCCAGCCTAGGTCTCCGCATGTGGCAGGCCCTTAAGAAGTACTTGCTGTGTGAATGAATGCCACCTGGTAGGGTCCTGCTTAATCTCAGTTTTACTATGTCTTGAAGCCAGTGTAAGAAAATAATTGATCTTGGTTACTGAGTACCAAGCATCGTACTAGGTTCTTATGTGTCTCATTTAATATTGATAGCATGACCTTGACCTCATTTTCTCGAGAAGGCTTAGCATCCTGGAAAGACTAGGACTGTGCTCAGGCCTCTGGCTCGTGTGTGTGGGGCCAAAACTCTGATCCTAGCCCAGTCTGATCCTAAAGCCCATGTTCTGACTTGGAAAGCCCCAAGGTTTTGCTCTTGTGGTTGTACAATTGGAAACTTATTGAAAGTCGACCTAATAATACTATCCAAACTTGACTTTTATGGCCCCTGTCAATCTTGTACTTGGACATTGGAGCAGGGTGTCTGGGAAGAAGGTGTAGTAGCCGTCCAGCCCTCCAGCATTCCCCAATACACACCAATAAAGCCACAGGGGAGAATCTCAAAACTGTGACCCATTGAACCCGAGGCTGCCAGCCTGTGTGACTTTACTGTCAAATGCCTCACTTGGGAAGTGACTCCCTAGTGGTCACAGCTGCACAGTGGTTTTCATCCACCTCCTGCCCAAATGACCAAAGCTTGGCCTGCCTCCTAGAGGTGGGCAGCAGGCGGAAGTGCCACCAGGTGCATGAGGCACCAGCTCAGGGCAGCATGGGATTGTCCTGGGAGCACACCTGCTAAGTTACTGCTTTGGAAACTGATATTATAAAAGTGAAACAGAATTGAGATTACACTTTAATGAAATAGTGTGATTGCCCAGAAGGCAGATGCGTGCTGCTGTATTTTCCAAAAGTAATGATGGGAAAAATAAAGTGCTAAAAATTCCGTGGGTAGCTGCAATGAAAGTCTCAGTGATAGTGACTGGGTATAATCTGAGACATCTGGGAGCTGATCAGGAACATCAGAGCTCTAGGTATAGCTCACACCTGTCATCCCAGCACTTTGGGAGGCCAAGGCAGGGGGATCACCTGAGGTCAGGAGTTTGAGACCAGACTGGCCAACATGACCAAATCCTGTCTCTACTAAAAAAACAAAAATGCGCCAGGCACGCACCTGTAATACCACCTACTCAGGAGGCTGAGGCAAGAAAATGGCTTGAATCTGGGAGGCAGAGGTTGCAGTGAGCCGAGGTTGCACCACTGCACTCCATCCTGGGCAACAGAGCAAGACTCCGTCTCAAAAAAAAAAAAAAAGAAAAGAAAAAGAAAAAGGAAGCACCTGAGACTGGGCTCTGTGGGGAAACAGGGTGCTAAGAAGGAGCTCTGTGGGTTCAGCCTTCACACTTGTTCTTAGAAGAAGAGTGGGACATGGATATACCTGTGGAGGTCTGTGTAGGCTAGTAAAGTTTTATTGTTTAAATATTACCAAACTACCCAGAGAGAACTGTCACAAAAATAAGTTCTAAATATGGAGATTTGGAGGCTGTCATGATTCTTCTCTGCCAGCAAGAGTCCTGTTTTCTGAAGCTTCTGTGTCTTTGTGGGATCCCCCCTCCACCCCTGCTCCAGCGCCAGGCAGCAAGACGAGGAGGCCTGTGCCAGGTGGGGGGCAGCTGCATCATGTCCGTACTTGAAACCGGATGAGTCTCTGCTGGTCCCTCCTTCCCTCCCTCTGTCAGTGAGAGATTCACTGATTGGGTTGCTCTGTGCCGGTTCCGGTGTGGTGTGTTCTGGATGTGGAGGGCATGAGAGAGCTTCACCATCTTGCCCCACAGGGAGCTCATGGGCTAGGAGAGGCAGTAGACAAGTCATAAAGACCGAGATAAGGCAGGATTGTGAGTGGGCATGTCATCGAGTAGATAGTAATGATGTGTGGAGTCTGTCTTTGTTTAAGGCTGTGTCTTTAAACAATAAAATTACTCTCAGACTAAGTTGGGGGGAATTGTTTAGCCTGTTAAGTGTGCATTAAGCCTATTATAGTTGAACTTAAGTATTTGAAGGAAATAGTACTGTGTTCTGTGGTGGTTTTGATGAAAAATACTCACATGTGCATATAACACTTACCCAGAGGCTTTTCTTCCAGAGCTCTTTGACATCTGTCTTGCCCGAGCCAAGGAGAGGTGGCGGTCCCTTAGCACAGGAGGCTCCGAGCTAGAGAACGAAGGTAGAGTCTGTTCTAAAACTAGCGTGCTCTTGTGGTCAATTATGTTTGTCATTCTTCATTACATAGTGAAGGAAGTTTACTTAACTACAGTAGAGATTGATGTGGATTCATAAAAAGCTTCACAAGAAAAGGTGTTGTTGTTTTTTTTTAAAACAAAAAATAAAGGAAAAAAGCTTTATAAGAAATTGGCCGGGTGTGGTGGCTCATGCCTGTAATGCCAGCACTTTGGGAGGCTGAGGTGGATGGATCACCTGAGGTCAGGAGTTCGAGACCAGCCTGGCTAATGTGGTGAAACCCCATCTCTACTAAAAATATAAAAATTAGACTAGGCGCAGGGGCTCATGCCTGTAATCCCAGCACATTGAGAGGCTGCGGCGGGTGGATCACAAGGTCAGGAGTTTGAGACCAGCCTGGTCAACATGCAAGACCCCGTCGCTATTAAAAATTCAAAAATTAGCCAGACGTGGTGGCGGGTGCCTATAATCCTAGCTACTTGAGGGGCTGAGGCAGGAGAATCGCTTGAACCTGGGAGGTGGAGGTTGTAGTGAGCCAAGACTGCACCACTGCATTGCAGCCTGGGCAATAGAGTGAGACTGTCTTAAAAAAAAAAAAAAAAAAAAACCAACAAAAAAAAAATGGAGGTGGTGGTATACACCTGTAATCCCAGCTATTCAGGAAGCTAAGGCAGGAGAATCGCTTGAACCCTGGAGGTGGAGGTTGCAGTGAGTCTAGATCTTGCCACTGCACTCCAGCCTGGGTGACAGAGCAAGACTTCGTCTCAAAAAAAGAAAAGAAAAGAAAAGAAATAGGACTTCCCAGTTTCTGGGAGGTGTTTGTGTCCTGACATGCTGCAGGGCCGGTCATAATCAGTGTCTTTTCCTTTAAAGTTGTTCACATGACTTCCAGTAGCCTGGTGTCTGGGATTAGTTGAATACTGGTTTATAGAGAAACTCAGAATTACAGAGATAAGAACACTGCATGTTTGCTAGATTATGGCTTTATTGTGCCTTTGGAATTTTCCATAACACACAAGAATGATTACTTCTGTTGATTAAGAAGTACATTATTTTACTGATCATTTTTACAGTCTATGTGGTATTAGAATTTTTAGAATTTATGATGACTTGTTAGAAATAGTATACACTGGCTGGGCACAGTGGCTCGTGCCTGTAATTCGAGCACTTTGGGAGGATGAGGTGGGCAGATCACTTAAGGCCAGGAGTTCAAAACCAGCCTGGGAAACAAAAAAAGACTCTGTCTCTACCAAAAGATAAAAAAGAAAAATTACAAGCTTATAATACCGCAGTAGTTTCTACATACAGTGAGTTGACACTGAAGATGTTTAAGATCGATCAGTGATGTGTGCGTGTGTTTTTATGCTTGGAGTTTATTTGTGTTTATTCTACTACTTGTTTTTGCCTTCCACTGATTGTTATTGATGAGAGTTAATATGTTAGATTTTGATTTCAAACTCTGGAAAATACCTAACGATAATCTAGAATTAGCTGGTGCCGTAAGATATTTTGTTCTCTAAAGTAAGAAACTCTACAAACTATTAAACACTCTGAAGGTACACTCCGAGTCAAGATGTGATTAGGTCAGTGTACTTCTGAAGTACTTTTTTTCGTGTTTCATTCTTGTAAAACTACAAAGCCTTATAATTGTTCTGCACTCATGCCCACAAGGAATGTAATGATTTTTGGCATCTTTTGACAGATGCTGGTTTTTCAGCAGCAGACAGAGAAGCCAGTCTGGAGCTTATTAAACTGGACATTTCTAGAACGTTTCCTAATCTCTGCATTTTCCAGCAAGTAAGTTGTGGTGACTTATTGCTTTCAAGTGTGTTTGTCTAAAATTCATAGATGCTGAACTGCATGTATCTGTTGTCAAGTTTGAAAGGTACTTAGGTTTTTGGGGGGATATTAGGAGGTAGAGTGGATGTTACTGTTAAATACATTTAGACTTTTTTAAATAAATGTGACTGATTCTTTCCAACAAATATTTAGTATGTCCATACTTGTTCTCCAAAAGACAATTCTGTCTTCCTCTTGAGATACATGTCTTGGAGCCCCTGCAGGTCTGCTCTGAGAGGGTCCCCATGGCTCTGTCTGCTGGCACTTCCCTGGACAGTCCTCTGCTCTCAGGACTGTGCAGCAGTCTGTGATCAGCAAGGCCATCTGGGCTTCAGCTCAGATGAGCCCAGTGCAGTGAGCCGGTGTGAGAAAGGGAAATCCTTGGCAGCCGGGTGCAGCCAGGGTGGGTGGCCGAGCCGGGTTGACAGGTTTCTGAGCAGGTAGACCAGGAGAACAGTGCAGCTGTGGGAGATAGGACAGGCTCCTTGGGTGGCAGGAAAAGCAGAGTGGAGCCCCCCGTGAGCATCTGGGCTCAGGACAAGGCTGCCGGCAGTAGGTTTTGGGGTCATCTGAGCTGAACTCTTTAGAGACCTTCCATGCTTTGAGCCAGCAGACGTTGATCTGGGGTCTTTTGACCCCTTTCCTGTCTATAATGGGTTTTTGGGGGACAGTTGTCCTTGCAGAATACCTCTGCACCTGCCCCTTGTCTCCTCTCACCGCCTTTACTCAGTCAGGTTCTCACCTTTGTGGATTTCCACGTGGGTCTTCAGAAGTTATTTCAGAAGAGGAAAGTGAGGGAATCTGTAAAGCTGCCAGCAGCCTTGGTCCTGGTGTCTGGTGCATGAGCCCAGTGAGCACCGCGCTGCTTGTGGCAGGCAGTCGACTTAGCTGGGAGCCTGTTTCTGGGAACCCTACTTCTCCCACAGGGCAGATTTCAGCATCTCTGCTGTTTTCCCCCCGTTCATCTCTGTAGGCCTCCGCGCACTCCACGCTTTGCAGCCCCCGCGTCGCTGTCTTGGAGCTGCTACTCCTGGTTCTTGCTCTTGGAGGGGAAAGGCTTTCTCCCACAGCCCAAAGGCCCTTCCGCACCCACGGTTCACGTGGCCTCTCGTCAGGCTCGCAGAGGGATCCAGGAGAGCTGGCTTTCTAGAAAGGTGTTTCACCTTTTATTTCAAACAGATTTGGGCTTTAATCACAGATTGCCTTTTTACTAGCTTTGGACAAATCAATCTTTTTGAGCCTTAGTTTGTTCATCTGTAACGTGGTGTGATCATACCAGCCTAACAGCGCTGTTGACAGTACTTGGCAGATAACAGTGCTTGTTGATAATAAATCTCTTTGAACATAATTTGAAACTAAAAGACAACTAAGTCCGACCAAAGTTCAAAGAGCTGCCAAATGCCAGTTTAAGGACTAGTGCAACAAAGTTTTATCCAGGCCAAGGCTAAACAAGAAAAGCAAGCATCACAGTCAGCTGCTCGTAGGGCTAAGTGTTTTCAACTTAAAAGGTTTTCTACCACTGTAATTTCCATCATTCTGTCTCACTTTGGTGCTAAATGTCATTTCTTAAATGAAAAAATAATGCTAGGAGATGGCACTTCCTGATTTTAAATGCCCTTAACTGCTTTTGGACACCTCGTTCCCCCCACTCTCCCTCCCACTGTTCTTGCTTGTTTTTTAAGCACACTCGATCTCTGCTCATTAGAAAGGCTGCTAAGCTACTTTCTACCAGGGCTGAGAGATCCCTACACTGGATTGAAAGACCACCACTCTTGTCATCACACTTGTGCTGCCACCTGGGCATTTGGTGCTACTGCAGACCCCCACCCCCACCCTAGCCCTGGTTGTTTTCATTTTTACCCTCTCATTGTGATTTTTCCTTTTGTCCCTCTGTGATTTGGAACTCTCTCTTCTTTTACTTAGCTCTTTTAACTTACTAGAACATGATGGTCTGGGCCATGGCATTCTTTTGTAAGCACCTGAGGTCACCTGTGGAGTGACTTCCTTGTCCCTTAACCATGTGTGATTTTTACTCCTTGTGTTAAGTGTAGGTACCTGGTAGACATAGGAAGTTTTTGGGACTTAGCCAGCCCTTTTGTAGTATCTTCTCACTTGCTAACTTCAGCGTGCTGTGCTCCATTGGGAAAAATTCCAACACTTTAATTGTTGGAAGCAGTTACAGGAACAAGTGGAGATGTTAGAGGGATGGGAGGGCTGGGAGAATTTTAAATAAAATGGTAGCCACCATGACCTCGAAGAGTTTGTTTCCTAAACCTGCCATTAAAAAAAAAAAACAACAGAAACCAGGAGAGTGATAAGCTAGGGAGGAGAGGCAGACAGTCTGAGTGACACTGAGTAGTCACCTGCTTTGAAGAGCCGCCGGATACCTGGCTCTCCTGGTGACTTTGAAAGGGATCACAGTTACACAGCAGGAGCCAAATAAAGGATATTGGTCTAGGGTGATGCTCCTGCCTGGCCTGCCAGCTTCTTTTCAGAGCAGTGCCATAGTGTGAGCTGCCGACTTCTCTGGCTGTGAATGGGTAATTGGTTGAATTCCGTATGCATATAGAGCTGCTGGCATCATGCTTGGCATATTTCATAATGCTGAAAATAGCAGGAGTGGCTGGTAGCAGCGGCAGCGGTAGTAGCATCAGATGCTCCTCTGAGCACTAACCATACTTATGCATGTGTTTTTGCTGTGTTGATCCTTTCAGGGTGGTCCATATCATGACATGTTGCACAGTATTTTGGGCGCTTATACTTGTTACCGACCAGATGTGGGTTATGTAAGTGAAGTTTCTCAGTATTTTATAATGTTATTATCTAAAAAGAAAGTCAGATATTGTCCCGCACATGTTAGCTGCAAATGTCAAGCCAGTGCCTTCGTTTTTACCGAGGAGTATGAAAAGTCTTGGGGTAAGTGAGTTGACTCAGTTTCCTCTTAAAGCAGTTGAGCTGTCATGGCTGCTCTGGGGCATTAATCACATTTTAATTGAATGCAGTTTTCATTTTTTGCATATGACTTTTTTCCCCAACATTCAGTCAAAGAAGCCTTAACCACTTTAAAAGCAGTAACCATTAAAAAGCACTGCTGATAACTTCTGTGGCTTCGCAAATGTGTGTGCGCATGCGTGGTTTGATATTAAGCTTACTGAGCTATATAGATACATGCCTGCAAGCACTGGGACACTGAATGCAGGAAAGAGCAGTATTGCAGATGCAGAAGGCCTAAGAGGGCTGCTTTAGGATTTTCTGTTTGTGGGGTGGGAGCAGGCCAGGTGCCTGAAGTGGCAGAGTACTAGTTCTGAGTGAGGGCTGCTCAGCATCGGGTGGAGGGTGGAGTGGGGTGGTTGTGTGGACCCTTCTAGCATGAGGGTGTCAGGTTTGTCTCTGATAAAATGAATGAGCTGCTCTGACCCTGTGGCCACTGATTTTAACGTATGTTTCTCTCCTTTCTCAGGTTCAGGGCATGTCCTTTATAGCGGCAGTGTTGATCTTGAACTTAGATACTGCAGATGCCTTTATCGCTTTTTCTAATCTTTTGAATAAACCCTGTCAAATGGCGTTTTTCAGAGTGGACCATGGCCTTGTGAGTATCCTCTGTGTTTGGGCCCTGAGTGCTGTGTCCTTAAATGTCAAGAGTTGCTTACTCGTCTGTGTTTTCAGTGGAAAAAAGAATACAAGAATACATTCTTCCTCTGTGAAGAGCTGTTTAGAGTGAGCAGCACTATAAGGTGGAGGATGATTTGGGCAGTGGATCGCACATAAGCTTAAAAAGACATGGTTAGTAGCCATATGTCTGGGTTTCTTAATACGTGTTCTCAGAAAAACAGTACCTGTATTTTTGAAAATGTTTTCTTTAATGAAGGAGGTAGTGTGGCTCCTGCTTAAACATACACACTTGGCGTCAAAGGCATGGTTTGATGGCAGTGCCCACATTTTGGGGCTGTTAGGTAGAACACGTCATAATTGAGCTGTATTGTTGCTCGTCACCCTGCTTCATAAAATGTGCTCACACTCGGGAGAAAGGAGGCATGCTAAAGACCATACTCCTTCATTCTTTAAAAGGCAGCCGTTAATTTAGTGGACTGCTTTAGTCTTTATGACACTGCATAAGCGGGAGGAGTTGACAGTGGGGATGGGATTTATGCCTCCCAGATGAGGCGGCTGCACGGTCCAGGTGAGATGTTAAGATTCAGAGTAAAGGGACTCACTCATTCAGGGCATGCATCTGGTAAGATCTCGTAAGTGAAGGAGCTGAGATTTGAATCCATTCTGGTTCCTAAGTCTTTGTTCTTTCTGTAGCATAGAAGTCACCGATTTAACAAGCCCATCAGTCTTTTTTTATTTTATTTTTTTGGAGATGGGGTCTTGCTCTGTCACCCAGGCTGGAGTGCAATGGTGTGATCTCGGCTCACTGCAACCCCTACTTCCTGGGTTCAAGCGATTCTCTTGTCTCAGCCTCCCTAGTACCTGGGATTACAGTTGTCTGCCATCATGTCCAGCTGAGTTTTGTATTTTTAGTGGAGATGGGGTTTTGCCATGTTGGCCAGGTTGGTCTTGAACTCCTGACCTTAAGTGATCCACCTGCCTTGGCCTCCCAAAGTGCTGGGATTAGGTGTGAGCCACTGTGCCCAGCCAACATGGTCTTGATTTGCCGATAATTATTACCAATACTTCAATACTAAAATGATCTAATAGTTTGATCAGCTACGGAGTATTTCTTCCTCCATATCTTAAGGTTTACCGAGTATGTCTTTCTCAGATAATACATACATAAAGGATTTAGAAGCTGTTGGCAGATTTGGTAGCTGTTATCAGGACTATGAATTGGCAGAGTCCTTTTGGAAGACAACTTGGTATTAAGTATCAATAGCTGTAAATAGCATTGGTGTGCAGTTCTGCTCATAAGAATCACTTCTAAGAAAGGCATAAATGTGGACAAGGCATTATGCACAAAGATAGTAATTGCACACTTATTTACGACTGTAAATGTGAAAATAGCTGAAAATGGGTTTAGGAGAATACAGAATGGTAAATTAAAATTGGGTAAGTGATCAGTAGTGATGCTTGCAAAGAACTGCATTGTGAGCAAGTGTTCAGGATATTAATTTCTTCAAAGGTATGTAAGATAAAACAAACTGTCGTGGCTACCGTATTTAACAATAAAAGGAAATATGCCACCATATTAGTAGTGTTTATGGATGGTTGAATTATGGATTAACATTGTTTATAGGTTTCCTAAGTTTTCTACAGTGAGTGTTTACAGGTATGACTTTTATAATCAGGTAAAAACTTACCTTTCCAAGAAAAGTAATGGTCAGAAACGGGAAAAAAAAAATCTTTAGGAAACGTTCTTACTCTTGAAATAACTCATTGGCACAGTATATGCTGGCATTATGTTGCTTAAGATATTAATTCCTGGAAATGATTCCGGCATGGAAATTTTATCTTTTTATAAATAGTTAAATGTTTCCATCTAAATTTCTGCTGATTTCGAAGTTAAGACCCCAGCTTTCTCTTTGGAAACATGATGGAAATTGTGCTTAGGAATCGTAGCTTGTATTTTTAAGGAAAAACCATAGCGTCGTAATGTTGAGTGGGGTCTTCATTACGGCAGCAGGGTTCCTCCCCAGCAGCCCTGTTGGCGTTAGGGCTGTGTAACTCTGCTGGGGGACATCCTTTGTGCTGGAGAGCACTCAGCGGCTTCCCACCCTCCACGCAGTCGTGCAGCACCACCTGCCCCCAGTTGCGACAACGAGAAGTATCTCCAGACATTGACCAGTGTTCCCTTAGAGGCAGAGTCACCCTCGTTGGGAGCCACTGTCTACAGTACAGCCCCTCTATTCGATCAGCAGACACCAGAGTCGTGATCTGCCCCCAGGCGCCCAGTTGCTGAACACTGGAGCAGAACTGGGCCACCATCAGCAAGTGTTGCCCAGCCGGGGTTCTTTCTGCTGCCAGCACGGCTTCCCAGCTTTGTACGTTTTTTTGTTTCCTGAAAAACTGTAAACCACTGAAAAGCCAGTTCCATAAACTGCAGGCTGCAACATCCTCCTTTCCCTGTAGTGTTTTCTCCCTCATTGCATTTGAAGGTCTGCGTCTGTCAGCTGGAGCGGTGTGCCCCTTGACTTAGGCATGAGTAGTGTAGTCCCCCTGGAAGTGCCAGGGGAGGGAACGAGGCCTGCCTGCTTTTCCAGATGCTTGTACATAGTTCATACATTCCTGGTTTTTAGGAAAGAGTGAGTGAATCTATACAGGCTCTACCTTTGTAGCAGGAGGGGCACAGATTCATTCCCAGCGTCATCACATACGAAGGCCGTGCCCTTATTTGGCAAGTTACGTAACTGCTTTGGGTTTCAGTTCCCTTTCTGTACATTGAAGAGATAAGGTGTAGCCATTGATGTTATTGTGAAGATTAGAAATAGAACTTGCTTATAATTTGTCTATTACCTAGAGTGAGTTGCCATTGAAAATGTATTAGTAATTACATAAGAAAATAATTGTTAGAGTCTAAAGTATACATATATTGACTTCTTTGTAAATTGGAAACTTGTGCAGATAGTTTCTTAATAAATTTCATATTATCTCCCTAGATGTTGACTTATTTTGCTGCATTTGAGGTATTCTTTGAAGAAAATTTGCCGAAATTATTTGCCCATTTCAAGAAGAACAACCTAACTCCAGATATCTACCTAATCGATTGGTAAGACTGGCTTTCCCTTTGTTTCCAGAGCATTTCTCAGCCCTTGTCCATCCTTCCCTCTCCTCTCTGCCAACTTCTTCACGGCCTGGCTGAGTCCTCATATCCTGCTTTCCAGCCTTCCCTGATGGCCCTGCCCCTGAGTTTTATGACCATCAGTGCCTCCACCTGGTCCTCCTGCACTCCCTCACAGGGAAATTGTACCTCACACCTGTTTGTTTCCCAAGTGCTGTCCATTCATTAAATGACCTGACCTGAGCACCAGGCCTGTGCATGCTCTTGCCGGATATAGAGGTGGGCTGAGGAGAAGGCCGGCTCTTGCCTGTCAGGAGCTCCTGGCTCGTGGGAGACAAATGTGTCTGTGGCCACTGTCCACGTGAGATGAGTGCTATCTTGGAAGGCAGGAGATCCTGGACCCAGCGCAGGAGTGAGAGTGCATGGAGCAAAGGTGGCAAGTGCGTGTGCCATTCCAGAGTCAGTGGGCACTGTAGCCAGGTTCCCTTGTGTTGAGGCTGAAAATAAAGGGCAGAGGACGACAGGCAATGAGGTTGGGAGGCCAGGTCACGGTGGCTCTTAGACCCAAGCTCTGGAGCTTGGGCAGGATTGCAGGGCCAGGGGGAGTGGCAGAAGGCTTCTGATTGGGATGAGGGTGGGGCGGAGTGAGCTGAGAGTTTTAAGTTACCTGAGAAGCAACAGAGCCTGGGAACACAGAGACAAATTAAGGGGAAAAAAGCCGAAGTGGGTGGGAATGTTGTGGGTCTGTCAGAGAATCATGGTCAGCTCTTGACAGCAGACTGAGGAGGGGGTTTGCTGATGCCTTCAGCTGAGATCAAAGACAAAGGGAGAAGATGCGGCTGGGGCGGTTAGTGGATTTGACTTTGGGTGATTTTGAGGTGGCTGTGGGACACCTAAGTAGAGGCTCCCTGAGACAGACATGAGGGTCCCGAGAGGTCTAGGCAGCAGCAGTAGGCTAGGCAGGTCTTCATGCTGTGGGGAAAGGGGTTGCTGAGGATGGGATACGGCTGTTAGCCCAAGCGCCCCATGTTTGAGGGGTAGGTAAGAGGGCTGGGAGACCTCTGCGTGGAGGGGATCAGCCTCTCAGATCATGTGGTGGGAAGAGGGTGCCTTCAGGATCCAGCAGCCCCAGCCCAAACCCAGCTTCTCCTGTTACTGCCTTGTGGCCTTGGCGAAGGCCGTGAAGCCTGTCTTAGCCCCCAGTTCCTCATCTGGAGACCCCATTGATTAACCCCACAGGGTGACCATGTGGCATCATGCGACTCACAGAAGGGGCTCCACAGAAGTAAAGAAGGTACTGCTCGAACAGAAAGGCCCGTTCAGGCTTTGCCACTAAATCGTGTGGTAAACGTGCAGCCACCGTGAACAGATCGCTGGCTGGTTTGGTTTTGTTGTTGTCGCCCACTTTCTTCAGCAGGGAAAGGCCTTCTGGAAGGTAAAATTCAAGGATCATTTGAAAGGAAGCTGACCCCTTAGCTAAAGCAGACTTGTCTGTGCCCTCAAGAGTACACCTTTGGCATTCTTGGTTTGTTGCTTTTGTCTTAAACCCGGGACTGTTTTCACTTCACTGACCTTTGCCAAGAACGACAGGGGTTTTGGAGGTTGAATCTTGTAGCTGAAGCCGCAAGGAGCTGGAGACTAAGAACAGTGCACATGGACCGTGAACGGCCCTGGTGGGAATGCTGGGCTGGCCTGCCTGGCTGTGCTGGATAGAAGTGTTTAGGGCCCGCTTTAAAGTGCACCTTTGCTCAGCAAGTGGTGATTTTCTTCACACCTGTGAACATGAAACTCCTGCAGAGGCTGCCCACAGTGTTCATCTGACTGTGAGTCCTGCCCCTCAGATTCCCTGGCTGGAGCCCACAGTACTGGAGGACGGGAGAGGATCCAGCTGAGCCTTTAGCTTCTGCCTTATCTGTTTTAGGCTTCCGATTAGCTTTTGAGGATTCTAGGCTGAAAGTCAATAGTGTCTTTCAAAATTTTCCCACCTTTACTTGCAAAAGGAAATGCATTTTAAGTTGTGACCAGTGTGTGCAGAAACTTAATACATGTATATGCTGGGAACAAGAGTTTCATGACCCAGTACCTAACCTTGACCATGTGAAGCATTATGAAGTACTGTATTCTGTTCTATTTATTCAAAAAAATGCTGGTGGTAATCTACTTTCGTTGCCCTCACAGTCCACTGGCCATTGGCTGGGTCATGCCAGGTAGTGTGAAAAATACAGGCCTGGAGAATAGAGCTGTCTGCTTCTGTCCCAGCCTGAAGATGATTATAATCCATGTAGGGGCAAAGACAAAGGGCACCACATCTATTGACTCGGGAGCTTCTCACACATGCCCTCTATAAGCCCTTGGAACAACCCCTCCAAGCCCAGTGTAACACTTGTGTTTTCTAGATGAAAAACTGAGGCTCAGACCGAGTGCACCTCCTCATGCCTGTAATCCCAGCACTTTGGGAGGCCCAGGCTGGAAGATCACTTGAGGTCAGGAGTTCGAGACCAGCCTGGCCCACAAGGAGAAACCTCATCTCTGCTAAAATACAAAAATTAGCCAGGCGTGGCGGCTCACACCTGTAATCCCAGCTACTCAGGAGGCTAAAGCATGAGAATCATTTGAACCTGGGAGGCAGAGGTTCAGTGAGCCAAGATTACACCACTGCACTCCAGCTTGGGTGACAGAGTGAGCCTCTCTCTCTCCAAAACAAAAAACAAAACTGAGGCTCAGAGAGGCAGAATACATTGGCCGAGGTCTTATGGCCAGCCGCATGCAGAGCTGGTGTTCAGACTCAAGTCCAGCCAGCTCTAGAGCTGTGCAGTTCCCTTAGTGTCCCTTCTGAGGGGGTTTGTGTAAGGTAGTGGCACCACTGAATGGGTCCCCTCGCTCAGGTTCTAGAGACAGGACCAGCGTGTTGAGTGGGGAACATGGACTGGACTGTCTATAATGAGCAGTGAGGCAGTCAGTGAAAAGCAGCAAGGGTTCTTCACTGTCATGCCTCTGTGCTATGAGCTGGGTGGTGCCTTGTGCATTCTGTCCACTGTGCTTTGATGAGGCCTCCCAGGCCCTGCGCTTGAGGAAGTGCTGACTGTGTTCTGGAATAAGCACCAGCTAGGATACAGTCTGTATTTGCAGTTCCCCTACAGGGCTATGCTGTCATCCCAGCTACTCAGGAGGCTGAGGCACGAGAATCATTTGAACCTGGGAGGCAGAGGTTGCAGTGAGCAAAGATCACACCACCACACTCCAGTCTGGGCGACAGAGTGAGCCTCTCTCTCCAAAACAAAAGGCCTATAGAAAGGCCTTAGTAAAGATTCAAGTTGAATTAAGCACAGGAAAGCCACGTATTCATGATTTATTTTCTGAGTCAGCATTTATTGGTGGTCCGCAGTGGTTCAGGCTCTTTGTTGGGTGCTGACAGCTGAAAGCTCAGATCAGAAACAGGGCAGGCAGTGGGGAGGAAGCAAAGGGGGAAAAACAGGCTTTACATAGGCCCTGTTCTAGAAGCTGCCGTTTCAGAAGCCCTCGTCACTGTCGTCTTCAGTGTTCAGGAGCAGGTGTACCAATAATATCTGGGCACAGAAGTCACCAAGGCCCACTTCCCAATGTCACACCCCTGGTGTGAGGTCCAGGTCGGTCTGCCTTCCGGACCTTTGCTTTTTCTGCTACATCAGGCTGCCTTTCCCAGAGCCACGTCCACACCCATCACAGCTGGGCCTGCCTCCGCATTGTGGGTCTGCACTGTGCCTGGGGGGTGTAAAATATGCTCAGTTCCAGGGCTCAGCAACTAACTGCCTGAGCCAGAGAGCCTTCCTCCTACTCACAGCAGGGGCTGAGGGGCCTGTGGATATGGCCAGTTCAGCGTCCTGGGTGGGTTGTGTGAGTACCCCATTAAGATGACTACACTTGGGGTCAGAAAAATCTTCCCTGCCACACTCTCTGCCCACCAAGCCTGCTTCCTGCCACCCCAGCTCTACCCACACTTTGAGGGTGCCCTCTATTGGCTACTGACTGTGTGTTGAAGCTTCGAGAGTGACCTCTGGGACCCTAGTGCCTGGTCCCATGCCCAGCTCAGTGTCCTAGGTCAAAGAATGCATCTGTGCCTGAGGGTTACCTGCCTGGACTTAAAGTCGGGTGCCTGTCCCTCCTCCAGTGCACCCTGTCTACTGCCTAACCAGTGGCTCATGAGGAGTCGAGGCTGAGGATGACCTTTCCTTGCTGACACCACCTTCCTGGGCCTTCTCTAGCTGTGGCTTCCACTCCCCACAGGAGGCACGCAGGTCAGAGCAGGGCCCGTCAGCTGTCTCCGTCTTCCTGTGGAGTTTTCAGTGTTTCCACTGTCAAGGATCTACTTTTTGTAAGAGGACTGAATTTAGGTCATTAAACTTCTGAAAATATTTCTCATGCCATCCAGTGGCAGAATTATCTAGAGGTTTGAGTGGGTTTTATAATAAATAATCTTGAATTAAGAAAAAAATCGGGCAATACATTACATGTTGCGGTTAGCGTTTCTTGGAATGATGTTTAATGATCCTTGGAGATCCTGTCATTGCCTCGAGTTTCTACCCTAAAGGAAAGGTTTGAGGGGAATTTCCGCTGGCCCTTGCACATGGGTCATCTCTGGCCCTTCACCTCTGGGGTACAGGTTGCCCCAAGAGTGCCTTAGGAGCCAGGAGCGCTTGCTGAGCACGTCTGGTGTAGCCTGGGTCTTTACAGGTGTGTGGAGGAGGGAGGAGCGTCCCCTGCCTACACTGGGGGCCTGCTTGTAGGGAGGGGCAGCAGCCTGTGCATCTGACCTGGCTGAAGTGGGAGCCTGCATTCTCATGTGGTGCTCACGACATTTACTTCACTTTTGCTGGCCCCTGCCAAGTACTGGGACAGAAAGACAAATGCTGCTGGGCTCATGGTGGGGAGGACTCTGGGGCACAGAGGTGGGTATGTGAACCCTGCTGGGCTCAGGTTAGGGAGGATTCTGGGGGACCGAGATTGGTATGGGAACACCACTGGGCTTAGGTTTGGGCACAGAGATGGATATGTGAACCCCACTGTGCTCAGGTTAGGGAGGACTCCAGGGCACAGAAGTGGGTATGTGAACCCTGCTGGGCTCAGGACTCCAGGGCACAGAGGTGGATATATGAACCCCACTGTGCTCAGGTTTGGGAGGACTCTGGGGCACATTGGTGGGTGTGTGAACCCCGCTATGCTCAGGTTAGTGAGGACTGCAGGGCACAGAGGTGGGTATGTGAACCCCCCTGGGCTCGGGTGGGGAAGAACTCTAGGACACAGCTGGATATATGTCTAATTGCTTTCAAAATCAAGATGGGGGTGGTCTATGGGCTTAACTAAGTTTGAACTGAGTCTTAACCACCTCCAACTTTTTTCTTTGAAAGGAAAAGAAAGAGTGAAAGAAAAAAAGAATGAAAGAAAGAGGAAGTGAAAGAGGGAGAGAGAAAGGGATTCTTGTTTTATTGCCCAGGCTAGAATGCAGACTAAAAATAGGTATTAAAAACTTTTTTTATGCCAATAATTGTGCTTAACAATGGAGACAGGAAGGAATAGGGGATGAAAATAACAAACAAGCAGCCAACCAATATTTTATTTAAACCTGTGAAATGCTATGCAATTGCTGAGGGGTGATTTACTTCAAATTATGTGGTCACTTTTAAAATAGGTGTAATGTGATACTGAGAAAAATGTATGTTTTGTGGATTTGGGGTGGAGAGTTCTGTAAATATTTGTTAAGTTTACTTGTTCCAGGTCTGAGTTCAAGTCCTGGATATACTTATTAATTTTCTATCTCATTGATCTGTCTAATATTGACAGTGTAATGTTAAAGTCTCCCACTATTATTGTGTGGGAGTCTAAGTCTCTTTGTAAGTCATTAAGAGCTTGCTCTATGTATCTGGGTGCTCCTGTATTGGGTGCGTATATATTTAGGATCGTTAGCTCTTCTTGTTGCATTGATCCTTTCACCACCATGTAATGTCCCTCTTTGTTTCTTATGGTCTTTGTTGCTTTAAAGTCTGTTTTATCAGA
>CAUYQU010060939.1:0-63038 GCA_963574635.1 Cheracebus regulus | reverse complement strand
AGAAAAAAGAAATTTCAAAATGCAAAATATCACATATAGAAAAATACAAGAAAATGTATAGAATAAGCTGTCAGTTGCCATTTATTCAATCTATTACTATACAGCAGGCATCAGCTTGACACTTTGTATTAATTCTTACTGAAAAGTAGGTACTACTGTCTCCATTTTATAGATTAAACAGATTATTGTACTCCATTACATGGCAAGAGCTACAAAAGTCAAAAGAAGAGAACTTCTACTGAGAGCATCTTGACTAAAAAAACCCTATCTTTGCACAGTGCATGCTCTGCAACAGCGAGATACATGGGAATTTGGCATAACTTCAAAGAGCTAACCCTGATATTCCCATAACAGCAGGGCCTCAGAGTCCAAAAGTTGCAGTTGTGTATAACTGGGGGTACAAAGCATATACTGCTAACACTTGAGGAACCCTTAAAGGGTTATCAAGATTCTTAGATTTAAAAAATAAATGTTTACATATGCTTCAGCATTTCCCCAATCTAAAAATGGGAACAATAGGACTTAACAGGGCTGTTGTAAGGATTAAATAAATATAAGCTCTCAAAACAATACCTACCATATAGCAAATGTTCACTAAGAATTATCCATTATTGGCCGCACACGGTGGCTCACGCCTGTAATGCCAGCACCTTGGGAGGCCGAGGCGAGTGGATCACCTGAGGTTGGGAGTTCGAGACCAGCCTAACCAACATTGAGAAACGCCATCTCTACTAAAAATAAATTAGCTGGTGTGGTGGCGCATGCCTGTAATCTCAGCTACTCAGAAGGTCAGGGCAGGAGAACTGCTTGAACCCGGGAGATGGAGGTTGTGATGAGCCAAGATCGTGCCATTGTATTCCAGCCTAGGCATTAAGAGTGAAACTACATCTCAAAAAAAAAAAAAAAAAAGAATTACTCATTATAATTAGGAAATTCATTTTGATCGTCGCCCTCCAAAACACAAATATAAATAGACTCAGAAAAGACTTAATTTAAAAACCTAAACCACTTTGCAGCAGCTCTAGGGAAAGTGTTCCCCATTCTGCACACACATAGGGAATAGGACCTTTTATTAAGTCATCACCCAGTGCTGTTACTGAGATGTTGGCTTCTTCATGAGGTTGCAGTATTCATGTGAAAACTCACCTTTGGGTCATCCATTCAGATCTCAGATCACCCAATCAATAAAATAAATAGGGTATTTTTTTTAAGAGACATGTTCGCTATGTTGCCCAGGCTACAGTGCAATGGCCATTCCACAGGCATGATCATAATGCACTGCAGCCTCAAACTTCTGACTCAAGCAATCCTCCTGCCTCAGCCTCACTAGTAGCTGGAACTACAGATGCACACCACCACACCAGCTTCTTAAAGCACTACAGATATTCGCTGCCCCCCTAAAATCACACTCTTACTTATATAATGCACATTTCCTTACCATTTTTGATACCTACTGTAAGTTTAACAGGCTTAGAAGTTCCTCTTCTAGCATTAACATACATTAGTACAAACATAATATTAGAATTGCATCCCTATTTCCCTACAGTTCAACTGGGCTTCCAGAGTAAGAGACGATTATTTGGTATACAGTTGTTCTAACAATCTTCTCTCTAAATATGCCTCACATTCCTGAATAAGTCACAGTGACCATACTATTCAAAAAGTAAATACTGACTAAGGATATCAAATGAGAATAACATACTTGTAAGGTCAGCAAGGCAGACTTTAACACAAGCTGACCTGGAAATTGAGACTGTATAGACACAGTGGTTACTTTCAGTCCCTACTATGTTAAGGCTCTCATGTTTCTAGTTTATATTATTCACTCTTCATCGTGTATCAAATAGTATTTAAGAGCCTAATGCTATTTTGCTGTGTTTCCTTAAAGGCATTAAGGATCAAAAGTCTCTCCCATTCCACACAGAGTTCTGCTTGTGTCACATGCCCAGGGCCAGCATTTTTAAGCAAGAGTCTCTTTGCTTCTTTGCCTCCCCATTGGCAAGGATTTGTCTTAAACCTCATAACAGCATCTTTCTCCAACACCATAAATTGGCTTTGGACTTTGCTCTTCTCCTTAGAAATACATCAGGGCATCTTTTTTTTTTTTTTTTAAGTAGAGATAGGGTTTCACCATGTTGGCCAGGATGGTCTCGATCTCTTGACCTTGTGATCCACCTGCCTTGGCCTCCCAAAGTGCTGGGATTACAGATGTGAGCCACCATGTGCCTGGCCTAAAGGCATATTTTAAAAAAAAAAAAAAAAAAAAAAAAAAAAAAACATGATCAGTTAAGAAAAAAAGATCAAGATTTTTAAGCAAGCAATTTTCAAAGACCATACTTGTCTCCATGGCTAAAAATTAAGTTTGGCTTTAATTCTTGCATCTACCATTAAAGTATGGTCTCCTGAATATTAGACTCCTTAAGGTACAAACGGCCCTTTGTATCCTCTACTAGAAGCTAGTGCTGAGATTCCAAGAGTGTTAAGTCTTGGATCAGACACATTTGGGCCTGAGTCCCATCTCTCCCACCTGCAGGGGCCAAGTCACTTAACTTGCTCTCAATTCTCTCATCAGCAAAATGATAATAATGTTACTTTCCTTAAGGTTGCTGCACATAATGAGCACCCAGTGGGCACACCATAAATTGTAGTTCAAGAAAAAAGGAAAGGCAAACCATTCACTACAAAATTTTTAGAGAAAGACACTAGTCACACCCAAGTACTAATTAGGCTAATACTGCACATCAATAGAATTGTTAAATCACAACTTAGCAAAGAAATCAGTTGAGACCAAAACTTTCTAACAAGAACATAAAAAGTTCAATGTATGCTCTAAGGAGAGAAAAATGAAGTCTTTGTGTGTCTGATTTACAAATTTAAGTGGTAAAAATTATTCTAGATAGAGCACCTGTGAGCTTGATAATAACATTCCAAACTCCTAAGTCCTCCTTACTTCATTACTTCATACCAAGGCATGCTGACAAACCTCCTTACCCTGAGCTAAGCTCTAGATTGAGACCCTGAATTCAAAGTGTCACAGAGCAATGAATTATATATTTTAGTTTATACCAAGTATCAGAAAAATTTTACTAAAATATCAATTAAGCCAAGTGTGGCCTGCCATACACTACATGAGTCTAGTCCCTGGGATTAAAAATCTATTAAAAATAGGTTTCACAAGATGATTTATCAAGAATCCACAGCAAATGTTTAGAGATTTTGCTAGCACAGACAAAATACAATAAATTAGAAATAGGAAAATTACCATAACTGTAATTTCTTTAAAAAATCCTCAATTTATTTCAAAGTGCAGTGTTTCCATAAAGAATTTTAAGGATGCCATTTAAAATAATCCAGAATTGAATTTTTTTCTTTTAGTATCTAGTGGAACAAACTTTTTAAACAACAGGATTACAAAATTCCTCCTTTTGTATTTGAAGAAGCAAAAGTCACAATACAAAATTAAACAAGACAGAAGGGCAAGGTGGTTCAGACCTGTAATCCCAGCACTTTGGGAGGCTGAGATGGGCACATCTCTTGATCAGGAGCTCAAGACCAGCCTGGCCAACATGGTGAAACCCCATCTCTACTAAAAATACAAAAATTAGCTGTATGTGGTGACATGCACCTGTAATCTCAGCAACTCAGGCTCCTGAGGCATGAGAATGGCTTGAACCTAGGAGGTGGAGGTTGCAATGAGCCTAAATCATGCCACTGCACTCCAGCCTGGGCAACAGAGCAAGACTCCATCTCAAAAAACAAAATAATAATAAATTAAATAAAAAATAATGCCAAGCATGGTGGCTCATGCCTGTAATCCTAGCACTTTCGGAGGCTAAGGCGGGCAGGTCACCTGAGGTCAGGAGTTTGAGACCAGCCTGACCAACATGGAGAAACCTCGTCTCTAATAAAAATACAAAATTAGCCGGATGTGGTGGCAAATGCCTGTAATCCCAGCTACTCAGGAGGCTGAGGCAGAAGAATTGCTTGAACCCAGAAGGGGGTTGCAGTGAGCCGAGATCGTGCCAAACCTGGACAAGAGTGAAATACCGTCTCAAAAGAAAAAAAAGAAAAAACGACAATAGGTTTTTTTCTTATTCAGAGAGTTTTAAAGACAAAATCAAATTAAAATTAAACATTTTTTTTAATGAAATTTTTAAAATTCAAATTATACTCTAGGCTCCAATTATGGTAAAGTTGCGTCAGCTACCTATTGTTTCCAACAGAACATTAACACAATAAAATGGTAATCAAACATAACTCTTAATATAAATTACAAAACTACAACAGGCAATAAAATCAAAGAAATTGCCCTTTAATGCACTTGAGATAACATCTGTTTCAAAAACCACTGGCAATAAATACCTTTTCTCAAGCTCATTTTTCCAACATTATCTAATGAGGCGGCAAGGGAACATTTATGATGTCTTTACAGTTATTTCAACAAATCATTTATGCAGCGGTGCAAGTACCCTAGAAAATTACTATATATTTTACACCCAACTTATAGAATTCACTAAGCACTAAGAAATGCAATGTTTTTAGAAAGACCTAAATTTTTAAAGATGAAATCCTATCTCACATCAATTACATGGGGAAAAAAAAAGACATCAGAGAAACGCATATAAAAATCTCTACACTACTCTGGACTTAGCTGAATTATCTTAGAGGATGAGGAAGAAAAGAGGAGAGGCAGGGAGAGGGAGGCAAGAGGAAGGATGAAAGATGAAAGAAAGAAAAGTAAGGAGGTGGTGTAAGGCCTGTGGGACTGGTTCAACTTTGAACAAATTTCCCCTTCTCTAAGCCTCAGTTTACTCATTTGTAAAACACACAATCACCTGTGTCAGTGTTTCCTAAAGCAAGACCACTGGAAGATTTTAAACAGCACAAACAGAAAGCATTTTAAAACATTCCAAAGCTATTACACCTTTTCCATTCTCTTTCAATCCTTCTGATTACATCAGAAGAAAAATCTGGTGTTAGTTTTTCTAGTGCCTCTCTAGTGCTTACTAATCTCTCTAACAAAGGCCTAGTCAGAGACTCTGGCAGACAATAGCACCTAGACTTTAACATAATTCTATTTTCATTAAATTTTTTTCATTGTTACTATTTGTGGCAAATAATTTTTTAGGCTAATGAAAACATTTCCTTTTAAAATAAACGTCGGGTTGCAGAATGTTAACTATTCAATATTTAAAATATTAAAAAGCAATATATTAGAAAATGACAAAAATCATGTGGTCATACAGGAAAAATCTTTAGTTTTAAAAATATTGGTTTAGGCCACGCACGATCATTCACGCCTGTAATCCCAGTACTTTGGGAGGCCAAGGTAGGAAGATCACAAGGTGAGGAGATCGAGACCATCCTGGCTAACACGGTGAAACCCCATCCCTACTAAAGAAAAATATATATATACAAAAAAATTAGCCAAGCATGGTGGCACATGCCTGTAGTTCCAGCTACTTGGGAGGCTGAGGCAGGAGAGTCGCCTGAACCCAGGAGGCAGAGGTTGCAGTGAGCCAAGATCACCCCACTGCATTCTAGTCTGAGCAACAGAGCAAGACTCAGTCTCAAAAAAAAAAAAAAAAAAACTGGTTTAGCAGAGTAGTGGTTAGTAGTAGGTTATTTTCAACTCTAAGCTCAACTGTAATAGGGGAATAACATCAACTATCTAAAGAAATGTTATAGAAAGGATTACATAAGTTAGTTTAGGTCTGCACCTAGTGCGGAGTGTTCAACACTATTTGTTCCCTTCCCTTTTAATGGTATTGCCAGAAAGCCTTTTTAGAGATCTCCAGAGAGAGACTTTGGGTAGGGGGTGGGGAAGCCAGGCTTCCTGTATATCAGAGCATTTGCTCTGGTTGTAATACTTCCCTCTAAGAACCTCCAGGGACCTAGCCCTGCTTTTACCCTGATAAAGCTGCAATCTATTCTCCTAAGGCTCATAATTCTACTTAGAAGCAAGTGACTGGGGATAAAGTGCTAAAGAGAAGTGGCATATATCTTAAATCACTGAGAAGTCAAACCCCAAAGGGCACCAAGGAATGAAGGGCCATTTTATAACAGAAGTCCAAGCCAAAATAAAGTATTTCATTTGGGCAAATTCAACAACTCTATAATGGAAAACAAAGTCACCAGGTGGTCCATAACCTCTTTATCACTTTATCATCTGATATTATCAAACTAGAGCCCACAGGGGAGAAAACCCTTGGGAAGAGAATGAGTTCCGACTCACAGTAGGAATGCTTCAAGAAAAGGAACACCAACTTTAGATAGTACTTACTATAGACCTACCATTGTGTAGTAGTAATAGCCACCTTATTTTACATATATTGACAAATTTTTGCAAACCCATACATGAGATAATTCCAAGTCAACTCACCAAATTGCCAAATCTCCAAATAGCCAATTCTCTAAATTTATCAAAAATTTGTTTTAACTATTTGGACAGGTTATAACATTCATATTGATGGGACGGTTCAATTAGCTTTTAAGGATTTCTGCCAAGTTAGAATTGACCATTGGAATAGCAGCAGTTTCAAGACGTTCAATTTGTCTCTACATTGCAGCTGGAGAGAACTGAGGCAGAGAGGACCTCTGCTGGTAGAAATATACATCCTTCTCTGTACCACAGCGGGTAGGGGAGAAATGGGATATAGGAAAAGGGAAAGAAGAAACAGGGAAAAATTCGTGGGGAACATTTAAGAAAAAGGAGATTGACAACGGGTTCTGTAAAGTCTACAGATTAGATTCGGCAAATTGTCTTTTATTGAATGGAATATTGGGTAAACTGAACATCTGGCAAACTGGTTTTCAATGACTTGGATTGTGGTAAACTGGTCTGCCATACCTATGAGACCGATAATACTAACTTTACAGATAAGGAAATTAACTCAGAAACTTTTGTGAAGTAACACAGCTACATTCTAGGTTTTCCACAAACTACCTCATTTCATTCTCCAATAATCTGTGTGGTGACTCCACATCCTTTTACCACCCTCCACCCAGTATCTCCTCCCCAGACACACACCACCCTCTTCCACCCAACTGTCAAAAAAAAAAAAAAAAAAATCACAAGAAAAGACAGTATTTAAACCCAGGTCTAACTTTAAAGCTCAGGCTCTAATGCACATAGTTATCACTACATCCTAACAATTTCCTGAAGTAATTTTTAACCCCTGCCCTCTTACTGCTAAAGCTTGTCTACCATTAATACAGTAACTCTTGTCTGCAAAGATCTGCTTTTCAGAGGCTCAGTCACATTACCACCAAGACTAAATGGAAATATTTCAGCCAAAAGTCAGTATTTCAGAGATCTCATTTAGCCTAAACAACCTTATTGCTCACAAGATTTCAGATCAAATTTTGCAGAACTGAAATTGCTTGACAACTTCCATTACAGACTCTCAGACTGGCAATTCCGTTGTGTATTAACAAATTTTTCATTATGTTGGTTTCATTCACAAGCATACTGGCATATAATTTCATGATTATTGTGATCTAAGTGTGACTATGTTAGTCTCATTAAATAAATGTAGTAACTAAAATAATCCTAAAATCTGCAAGATCTATGTAACACATTAGTGCTTGCTCAAACTATCTGCTTTACTGCTGGACTCTTCAGGGAGTTACCACATTTATGATGCTGGGAGATATGTCTTATCTGACCTATTGACACATAAAACCTAACTTTTCTTATAGCAACAATGTCAAGGTTCTTTCTATCAATAAGATAGTACTTCAAGGCTCTCTAAACAACTGAGAATATATTCTACCCTTCTGGTAAGCAGAAAGGTTCTTTATTCATAGATCTTAAGATGTGGCTCATATATAAAGCATTTTTAAAACATTAATATTTTTACTTTTACACTGCCTGAGTATAATCAGAAACTTTCACTAACAAAATTCCCACTGTGTAAAATATTTTAAGAATCAATTAAACTTACTTTTAAAAAAGTGTTAAATATTTGTTCTGATTCCCCACTGGGTTCAAAAACCTCTTTGATGTTAAGATGGGGAAAAGATAGATCTTTTCAGCAAATCTGAATAGCACAAAATGACACTTTGAAAAATGCCACCCTCTCTTAAACCTTTTCAAGTACATATTTTAAATGATCAACAAATAGATGACAAACTTAATTATTTTTGTAGCCCATACTGGGCTTCTCTTTGCACTTTAATAGCACCTCTTATTATTTCTGATCTTCAATGTACACCCAAGGCTATGCTTAATGTTTTAGCAAATAGAATATAATTCTTTTGAAACTGACAAAAGCTATAAATTTAACTCAAGACAGCTTTTGTAGTTCAGTTAGATTCAAGGTCATCTCAAGGTTTTTAATTACTAACCAGGATTTGAGGAGGTTTGTGCTCACTATAGTTGAGGGAAAGAGCAGCTGGCGTATTCATTTTCTTATTAAAAAGCATTATAAAACCTGTGTTGGCAAATTACAAGTTTCTGACCACCAGTGTGAATATGAAGCAGCAGAGCAAATGATCTTCAAACGTTCATGCTTACTTTCAATCAATATAAACTTTAAAAATGTCTGAAGACTCCTTAATTTTAATTTCAGCAAATATGACTTATGCTTTAATAAAAAAAGAGAGATAGCTGGATGCCCAAAATGTTCCTATTTTCATTCTGAAACCAGACCTGTTAAAACCTGAATGCCCTTCAAATTCTTGTAAGATTTATTTAGATTCTTTCACCATCAAACACTGCGCGGGAACAGGATAGAAACTAGCCACTGAGGAACCCATGCAGATTTCTAAAGGAATGCAAGTTTAAAATCTCTCTCCATGTACTTAAATTCTATTCACACTCAGGTGTAGGTCTCAAGACACAGTAAAGACTTTGTATTAGATGATATAATTGTATTAGAAGACAGACACACATCAACTCTTCATCTCAAGATTTTCAGAGGCAACCACAGAAGGCTCTAGAATGTCTTTGTCAACCATTCACCCATATCTATAAGAAAGAAGGAAGCCTCAGAAGGGTTCCTAAGCATGGCTCTGAGCAGGCTGGAGATACTGGGATGAGGGTGTCGGGCAACATTCTAGTGCCAGAATCAAAAAGAAAAAAAAAAAAAGAAGAAGAAGAGGGAATGGCTTTCTTTCCCTAAAAAAAGAAAAAGCAAAGAGCCTACCCAGAGTATCTCAATTCTATCTCAAGCACCAAGCATGTATTAAAATAAATAAGCGCTGCTGACAGCACTTGGTATACAAGGTATTTCAGTGTAAATTAAACTCGTTGTTGGTGAGGGTACATTGAAATAGACATATACTTCTCAAAATTATCCCCCAAAATAAGCCAAGATAAAAGAAAGCACAAGATGGTGTGAGCAGCATTGTTATAACATTGAAAAAATAAAATCTAAATGGCCAGCAATGAAAAACAATGGGCTGTCATACACCGATCAAAAGTTTCAGATAACTTGATGAGTGAGTGAAGTTTATAACAGGAGAAAAACATTTAAAATTAAACAAAAAGCAGACAACACAACAGTATATGCTGTATAACTCAAAAAATGAGGAAAAAAAACTAGGACTTGATGTCTAGAAGAAAATGTTAATGAAAGTTGCTTAGTGGTCGGATTATAGGTTATTTTCCCTTCGTTTTCCATATTGTCTTCAGTGATCATGTATTAATTTTAAAAACACTGGATTCTTAAGCAGCTCACATCTAAGAACCGAAGGACCTAAGGGCCACAGGCAATTCAGGCACAGACAGATCCTCAGAAATCACAAGTATTTAAAACCTAAATACAAGATGCAGCTGTATCTCTCCTGCTTTTATTTATATGCAAGCACTTCCAACTGTGTTTCCCAGGATATGTTCCTTAGACAATGCTCCAACCCTGCTTTCCAAACAAGGCATTTGAAACACTGCGTATTCTCCAGCCAGGAGTCCTTATCTATAATCTGAAACTAGCTTTGGAGAATAAATTTACAGTGTTTCACATATTTTGGATTGTACATAAATGCTCAGTATTTATTTTTTGATGGGCACACTGGACAAAAAGCAAACTTACTTTGAAATATTTTGAAAAGGCTCACAGCAGATAGGAAATTTTATCTCCAAATGTTAAATGCACTTCTTCACAGTAGTACTTTTCAGCAACTGCTTGCAGTCAGTTCTGAATTCCAGGGAACCCAAGTATCTTTCAGATTCGATCTGTCACCAAAAAAGGGAATATTTTTTTGTGGGAAAGCAATTGTATTTTCCCACATTAGGTGATTGATTAAGTTCTCTCCTCTAAAAGGCTGATTGGTTTCCTGGTGCCAGTAAAATGATTGATGAATATTTCAACTGCAGCTACCCTGCTACACTCTTCACTTCACCCCTCCCCCATGCACCTCTCCCCTTTCCTGCTGGGTTCCCTTTTTACAGACCAGCAGCATTTAAGGAAGTTTCCCTTCTGTTCTACAATTTTCCTTAATGAATCCACCTTCTCAAATGAGGCGCATTTAATCTTAAGAAGACAGCACTCTTCTCAATGCTGAATGAGTTTTGCAGATACATATCCCATTACAAGGAATGAGGAAAAACTCTAAAATTAACTATGGGTTTGACTCAGTGAATGAAACTGTACTCACAAACAAGAAAAAGTGGCATGGAGGGGTTAGAAATGAAAAAAGTGATCTTGTTTAAAAAAACAAATGAAATCCTCCATAACTTACTTCAAATTTACATTACAAATTTTCATAACATCAGAACTGTAACTATAAACATTTCTATAAAGCAGACTCAAAGAATGAAATTTACAGGTAAATTATGTGATCTCACAGACTTTAAAGCAGCCAAGTGTTCTAAAGCAGAACAGGGAAACAGTTTGGTAAATGTAAATATTCTTAGAGGGATAACTGAATAGTATCTAAAATCAAAATCATCCCAGAGAATCTGGGTGGTGAGTACCACAGCTGTTTGCTTTAGGTAGGGCTTTTCTAAATTGCAACTTCCTGTTTTTTCCAATTCATTCCATCAGAAACCTCGAAAATTTATTCAAGGATTATCTAATTTAGCTCCTCCATTTTTATACGTGGACCCACAGAGACATGCCTTTGAGACAGAGCTAAAATCAGAACCTAGGCATAGTGTATCTTTTGGGCCTCAAAACCGCTCAACATTTGGGCTCTTCTCTGAAGTATTTTCCTATTCAAACTACTTTGCTAACATCATCTACTAACCCAGTCTGCCTATCCTCTTTTACATCTTTCTCACTATCTCTCTTTTCACTAGGAAATCACCTTCTGTACTTTTTAAGTTTTGGACAACTAGTTCTTATATTTCTTTAGTGTAACAGAAATAAAAAAAAAAAAAGGTACAAAGGACAAAGACCACCTTTTCCTAAGCTGCATTCCCGAATGCAGTCAAGCAAACAGCCACTAGTTTATTGGCCATCTCATCTTCATCTGGGGTATCTAGTCACTTTAAATTATAGGAGAACCATGTTTCCAAAGAGAAACTACATTCTAGTTCCAGGAGGGCCCATCAAACCTTGGATTTGTTTCACCACACTGCTTGACTTAGATATTGGCTCCAATTTCCTCAAGTAGCTGAAAAGCATATTCCTTTCGCTTGTATTTTGTAGACTTCCTCTGACTACCAGCAAGGGATGCTGATAAAAGCAGAAGACTCATATTCCTGATTTGACTCTTTCATTCAGTATTCATGGAACACCAATTCTCAATGCTTAGGATGCAGATTAAAGATATTGTACCCCTGGCACTGAGTAACTCAAAACACCTTCATTCCTTAGCACCCCTTGGGTTCACCGAAGATTGTCCCTGATTTGGCAAAATTGTTTTCTGGCCAATGGTTTATTAAAACCAACATGAGCTGGGAGGCTGAGGTGGGCAGATCACCTGCGGTCACAAGTTAAAGACCAGCCTGGCCAACATGATGAAACCCTGTCTCTACTAAAAACACAAAAGTTAGCAGAGCGTGGTGGCAGGCGCCTGTAATCCCAGCTGCTCAGGAGGCTGAAGCAGGAGAATCACTTAGACCAAGGAGGCAGAGGTTGCAGTGAGCCGAGACAGTGCCACTGCACTCCAGCCTGTAAGACAGCGCAAGACTCCAGAAGGAAGGAAGGAGGGAAGGCGGGAGGGAGGGAAGGAGTGAGGAAGGAAGGAGGGAGGAAGGAAGGAGGGCAGGCGAGCAGGCTGGCAGGCAGGTGGAAAAGCCAACATGACAGAAAAGAAAAAAGTCACTTGCAACTTCTAAGAGTAGACCTTTTTGTCTCTCTAATCAGCAGAAGTTGAATTCTGGGCCTCTCCAATAAATGCCCTAGATTCTTAGGTTTCTGCTTTTAGGCAGATACTATGCTTGGCAATTTACAGACCTTACCACTAATCTTTATAACCCTACAGTCAATTTCAGAAATGTCAGAGTATATGGGAGGAGAGGGGATGTTAAATATACAAAACAAATTATTAATCCTGTTACTAGCTGTGAAATGTGGAAGTTTAAACTCTGTGGGTCTGTTTTCACCTGTAAGATGGGGATAATAACAGAACACCTGCCTCAGAGTTCTGAGGATATATATACACAAGGTATTTAGATTATATAATAAGCACTACGTAAATGTTAGCTATTAATATTAAATGGGAACACTAAAGTTCAGAGAAGTCAAGTGACAAAGTCGCATAGCTGTGATCTTTGTTCAGCCACACTCCTGAGTCCCTGCTCTTTCCCTCTCATACCATCTAACCAAAATCCTTCCTCCCTGGATGGGACTACTATTGCCATTTCCAAAAAACAAAGCCCTCTAAATGCATGTCAATGGGGGGTTTCCCCCAGGTGGTTTATTATCCTGCTAAAAAGCATCTTGGGGTAAGGATTCCAAGACTAGAGAGAGGAAGTCTCCTGACAGGTTTGATTTCAAGAGTACAGTAAGAATACGGAAGAAAAAAAAAGCCAACTCTATTAGGTTTAGTAATTAAAGCAATTTAACTTAATTGAAGAATGCATTTGAAGATTTCATGTGAATCTTGAAATCCAAACATTAAAAAAGAAAGGCTTGCATTTTCTTATAACTAAGCTGCAATCCCCAGAGAACACAAAAATGTTTTCGAAGGTACATTACACGAAACTCCAAGAACATCAAGATAATTACAGAGGTCTTAGGAAGGAAGCCCAAATAATTATCTCACTGATCTTTCATCATCTACCCAAGCTTCACCTTGAGTTCTAATGTAGTAACTCCTTGTTATTCACATTGTTATGTGACATTTCTTCAGCCAGCAAGCCCACTACAGGATGAGTTCTACCTAGCAACTACCCTAAGGAGTAAATTTCTAACTCTTTAACAACACAGTAATTGACTTACACTAAAATGTTACTCACACTAGGAAGGATATTCTTAGACCAGAGGAGGAGATCCCTCTCCTATACAGACTTTATTACCCCCCCAGTGAAAACCAGGTTAAAAGCAAACCAATTTACAAAAAGCCATCACCGAAATCACAACTCGAAGACTCCGTGATAGCCAAACATGTCTAAGGAAAGCAAACAGACAAGCTATTCTTGATGAGTTTTAAAAAGCATGATAGGATCTTTATCTGCTATAAATAGTTCATTATTTTATAGCAATGACTCTTAACAAATTGTGTTGTCAGATTTATTCCACAACTGTAAGTTTACCCTTGGTGGGGAACTGGTTCTCTTGAAAAACTGCTGCCACAAGATAATTAACAGTTAAGCAACAGGTTTCATTTAACAGGTAAAAAAAGCTTTATCAGAGAACTCAGTGAGTGCACTACCACAAATTTCACTTATTCCCAAGCAAAGAAAACTTAAAATGATATGAACTCATTTTCAATAAAAGTAGCTTAATTATGGAGTGAAATAAGAAAACTCCAAAGTAAAAAAGTACTAATAATGGTATCTGGTGAAGTCACCATCTTCTTACACATTTAGTTAGTATATTTAGACCAGGAGTTCTCATGTATTTTGGCCTGAGTGTTCTTCGGAACCCTTTTTACATTCTTAAAAATTAGGAAAGACCCAAAAGGGTCGATGTTTATGCGACTTTGTCTATTGATATTTATCATACTGGAAAATAAAACTATGAAAAAGTTAAAATATTTAACAATCCATTTAAATTTAATAAATCCACTGCATGTTAATATAACATTTTTATGAAAAATTGTCCAATAAAACATAAAAATTAGAAGAGTGCCACTGTTTTACATTTTGCTCATCTCCTTACTAACTGGCTTAATTCTAGCAGTTGGATCTCCTGTCTGCTTCTGCATTCAGTATGCTGTGATTTTGTTGTTGTTGTTGAAGCACAGACAGAAAATCTGGCCTCACAGATTTATAATCAGAAAAGAAGTATTTGCTTTTTAAAGTAATTGTGCATATTCTTCTTTGACACGACACCAAAATTCAGTAACTGGTACTTTATTAAAGGTTAGTTCAGTTTGAATTTAAAATTGTATCAATGAACATGTGTAATCTGTTAAATTAAAATCCATTGGTCAATCTGGCATTTTGAACAGATCTCTTACCCATGCAGGTTCCTGTAATATCACACGTAGATCTTTTAGAAAATACTGCATTACTGAGACATGCAGATTTTCAAAATGTTGACACATTTCATAATATCAAAAATGACATTTGTTAATTTCATCATCCATTTCATCAGAAAAGGCTTTAACCATTGGGAAGCTGTTAAGCTCATATTGGCAAGTACAAGTTTTCCAAAACTAATTGTTGCTTGAAATCTCAAATTTTATTTACTGGCAAGCAATACTGTCAGTTTTCCTTGATATTACAGATTCACTGTTCATTGAAGAAAAAATGTTCTGCCAAATGCTCAAGACTAAATCAAATATAGTTTAATCAAGTAAAAATGGTATTCCATGAACAAAAGTAGCTAGCTCAGATCATAATATTAATCACATAAGCACTTTGCCTTAAAACAACCATTTTTAGTTTGCACTAGAAGTGCTTTGCATGTACTTTTTCATTTTGTCACACAGAATATCAAAAACACATGCACTTCAAGGGTCAAAACTTAATAATCATTTTTACTGCTTCATCAAAAATAACATTAAGTGGAAAAGTCTTTTTACAAAATTCAAGTGCATGGAAGTGAAGAATATAATGACTACTAATACAGTTTTGTACCTTGATTTCTGGTAAGGGACCAACATTTTTTACTATTGTTTCTGCAAAATCAGTGCAAATGTCAATACAGTGAAAAAGGCAAATAATGTCTTAGCATTATGATTAACATATTTCTTAAAATATCCTGAAAGGGTCTCAGGGACTCCCCCACCCCAGAGATTTGCAGAGCACACTTTAAAAACCACTGGTTTAGATGCAACGGTAAATACATTTAAGGATTCAATAAATGTGAAGAGATTAAGTTTGAAACAAACAATAGTGAATGGTCAATGAATGACAGAAAATACAATTGAGTGCTACTTCGTTATTTGTATTTATAAATTATAAAAGGCAAGGGATGAGGAAGTAGGATAAAAATATAAGGCCACACAGAAGTGTTCTGTCTTCTAGCTTTTCTCGTGACAGAAAGACTAAATTAGATAAATTGGAGTTAGCTGAAATAAAAAGAACATTGCATCTGATCCAGTGGCCCATAAGGAATTTTTAAAAGACTGAATTTTTAATTCTTCCAAGGTGATACAGCTTCATGATTGAAATGGGCACTTGTATTAAATAAAATTAGTTTTAAAAATGAAAACTGCCGGGCACGGAGGCTCACTCCTGTAATCCCAGCACTTTGGGAGGCTGAGGCAGGTGGATCACCTGACGTCAGGGGTTCGAGACCAGCCTGGCCAACATGGTGAAACCGTCTCTAGTGGAAATACAAAATATTAGCTGGGCATGGTGGTGGATGCCTGTAATTCCAGTTACTCAGGAGGTTGAGGCAGGAGAATCACTTGAACCCAGGAGGCAGAGATTGCAGCGAGCCAAGATCGTGCCACTGCACTCCAGCACTCTAGCCTAGGCGACAGATTAAGAATTCCATGACAAAAAAAAAAAAAAAAAACTATATGGTTAAGCTATTCCCTTCACTGAATCAATCTATATTTCACTTTGACATAGATTTGTTACTGAAATGTTTCCTGATCCCCAAGCTATGGGATTATTATACCTGAAGGAAACATCATAGATAAAACATCACAGGAAATTTAATCAATCATCTCTTTTTTCCATCAATGTTTTAGAGGAAAATAGAGAACACAGAAATTTGGGCACTACGATGACAGGTAGGAAGAGCAAGCAGAACACATTTCTAGACCTCCAAAATGCTCTCAAACACAGATCCAGAATTCCACGATTCTATGAAATGTAAGGAGGAATGTTAAGGAGGAACTGAAAATAAAAAGTTGAGAAGATCATTCATCTTTTTCACATGAAGAAATTAGTTATGCACTTCTCTCTCAAAATGTGAATCCTGAGTGTATTTCTAATGAGTTATAAATTGTTTCCAATGCAAATAGTTGTTCAAGCATCTGTTAGACATATTCTCTGCTAAGACCACCACTACAGTTCCAATGTGCTATAGCTTAGTACTCTCACAACTCCCTCAATAATTGTATCAAATTTTTAAAATAATTTCTCAGTTGGGCAATGAGTGCAAAGTTATACTCTCGGTCAAACCACCCACAGAGTATATCTTCAAATCAAATGCCTGGATTTGTTTCCCTGAATACATTACATGTTGCTGCCCAGGGGATTGGTTTTGGAAACATTACACCTGCCAGCTGACTTATCAACAGTGCCCACAGAACTGACACCAACTTAAAGGCAAGAATCAGTTCAGAAAACAGAAAAATACACTGCTACTGCCATCTGTGGTTTATGCTTGAATAGCTTCTCTGGTGTAAACAAACTGAAGGGTATAGAGTTTTCAATTAGAATTCAGAGACCTCATCATTTAAAGACACTTTTTTAAAGTTAATTCGTAATGTAACAAATCGAATTAATGTAACAAATTGTATGGTTTAGTTAGTATAAGACATAAGAATCTGTGATTCTGTATTTGAGCTTATATAATGCTGATGGAGAAAAGACAAACTACCCTGAATGAAAACTACTCCATTGCGTAACTTTATTTGTCCCAAACACACACTCCTTAAAGAAACTCAAAACACTTAAATCCTTCCTGTGGATTTATAATTAGAATCATTTCTCTTTTGAAATCCTGACTGTCAATATTAAAACAGCCCCCCAAATTTTTAAAGCAAAAAATTTTAAGGAATTTTCTATTTAAACCTAAGAGTTTGGCCAGTTTGCTTCTGTCAAGACAAAAATTTGGGAATTCAATTATTCCTATGATTTTCTTAAGAACAAAAATCCAAAATGCAAATGAAGTTTCAAAGTAGGCTATTTTCACAACTTACTTTCTCGCAGTTTGCTTTCTCAAATGACAACCACTGTAGCTTGGGGATCAAAAGATTTGGTGCAGCTGGGGGTGGGGAAAAAAGCAATTCAGCTGCCCAGCAGCCCGCTGAGGAAATCCTGGTCCGCTCCCAAACTAAATCAGTTAATTAGAATTACCGGGTTATACGAGTAAAGTCTTATTTAAATAATTGTAACTAGTGAAAACATCTGGGTTTTTTGAGAAGCTTTTTCTACAAGGGCTGCTGTTTAACAGCAGGTAACAAAGAATGAAGAACGAAATAATGTAGGAAATGCTTTATTCTTTCAAATGATGCTCTCCTCTTTTTCCTGTGGTTATTTTTCCACCACACTGAAAAACAGGTTAGACATCTCACCATGGTTTTCTTCTGATTTTCCATTACCTACTAATGGTGTTACAGTCTAACACCCTTGTCTTTTTCTTAAAGACAAACCATGTTGGAAAACAAACAATAAACAAAAGGCTGGGCTGGATTCTAGAAATACTGTATATCAAAGTTACATCGAGATTTTTTTACATTTAAGCTCAGCTGAATCTGAAACTTCAGTTCTAAAAAGCTCAATACCCAAGAAAGAATTACCTGCTCAATACGAAACCACTTTCTTGCTGATTTTTCAATAATTGTGCTACTTCTGAACCCTAGTTATCAAAGGCATCCATAAACCCTTAAGAAATTACCTGAGCCAGGAAAAACTTTAATTAAAAAGTTAAGGTTGATCTTAATACAGAAGTGTGAAGAAAAAAAAACAATTTCCTTCACAACTTAATTGGTTTTGGAAATGCTCTTAAAGTATTACAAAGAGTTGGGAATATCAGATCACTATTTAGGTGGGCATATTAGATAGCTACTTTCTGTTAAGCTTCAAGTACACGTATTCTTTCCCGAAATACAAGCATGTTTATCTGTTGATTCAGAACTTTGATTTTTCTGATTCTGACCTTTTTCACACATGACTAGAATCTGTTTTACACATGAAATAAGGCACTTTTACTGTCCTACTTAAAAAAAAAGTAGACTAACCCAACAATGTAAAATTTACTCTAAAACACATCTTCTCAAGTTTAACTTTCAACTTAATTATTCTGCATGGAAAAAATACTGAACAGAAAAAGTGTCATTAATTTGGCTATAAACAAAAAATAAACTTAAGAAGCAAAAATTATGACCAGCCTCGAAGATCTAGATGAATCTGCTAACAATGAAGTCTCTTAATGTGGGAGAATCTAACCTGGCTTTATGAAGTTCTGAAGCCAGAAGTTGCCATCTGAACACAATTCATTAACAGACCAATTTCTCAACACAACCAATAAATAATATCTACGCAACTGTAAAAACAAAGTGGTAAGTCTTGCTACAGGATGAAACTAACATAGCTCAAAGCTTCAAAATATGCAAGCATCATTAGCAATTTAAAGTCAACTTGCACAACAAGCTCTAGAGGTGGTGTAAAAAACTTACTTTACCATTTTACAGCAACAGTTGGGATTTCTACGTACCATCCTCCACTATTCTAAAATGTGGTATTTTAATCTAAACTCTATTTTCCTCCTTTGCCCCAAAACCCCAGGAAAAAAGTAGGGAGTGAGAAACCAGGAAATTATAAATAAAATATGGAAATACATGATTTGGCCATATATTTGGAAATTTACCAGCAGTTAATTTCATTAACTCCTCATCTACTTCCCTTTCACGTGCTAGCACATGTGCCTGCACACACCTTTTTGCTACAGAATTCAGAACAAATTATAGATTAGGAATCATGTCATGATCATGTTTTGGTTACATGAATCAGAATTGCTGAAAGATTTGGTGGCTTGTATATCGGATATTGTAAATGTGGCCATCTCCCACCTCAGCTGTGCAAAACCACCAATGAATCTGCTCATTGTCGCCTTTCTTCTACCATACTCTTCTTTGGAGGTCACAGAAGCTACTAAAAAAAAAAGAAAAACCTGTGTGCTGTACATACTAAGAAACAACAGTAGTACCACATTTTTTTTTCCTAACAGGAGTAGAAAAAAATGAGGCAAATCAGAATTAATTTAATTTTAAAGTCACAGAACCGAAAAGTTAAATCGTCATGGGAAATATCTGCCAATTTATTTTCCAGCATCAACATTTGGAAGGCATGGTGATTGCAGGAGAAAAGAGCATCATGCTATTTAGTGAACTTCTCCCCATTTCCTCTAAAGTGTAATTATATAAAATATGCTTTTAATTACTTATAATGGCTTATAACCTTCCTTTGCTTTAAATATTTAAACGTCTACCCCCTCATTATCTTAATATGAACAAATGCAATATTCAGCATACACTTCCTCAAATCATTCATCTTCCTTTGAAATCCCAAAAGGGAGCAGTCCTCTATTACAACTAAATGAGTTCATGTTTGTTATGAAAACCTACAAGCAACAACTGAAAATAGCGCAGTCAGCACAGGGAATTCCTGGAAGGATGATGGTGCATCAAAAAGCTAGAAAGAAACTCTGCTCTGACAGAATAAAAACCATTTAAAGGACTGTAAATTCAGCATCAATGGCGTTTCCGGCAGGAAAACATTTCTAAAATTCCACCTCCAGTTTATTTCTTCAATGACATAGACCAAAAGACTCCCTATCTAGATAGCTGTCTTTTGAAATAGTTCATACAAAATAGAAATCCATCCCTAGAATTAAAAAGAGATAATTCATTTATTTTCTGCTTAGAATAAGCAGTTTCACTTATTTTTGGAGAAAAATATTAATTAGGAATAAAAAAGGAAAAATTACCCATTGTTCCAAAAGCAAACTTAAAATTTTTGGTAATTCTTCTGCGAGCATGTTTATTTCATAAGTGCTAATGAACATAAATTGTAAAACATTGCAAAATGCTAGTCTTTACACTGAATATCCCACAACGGCCTAGCGTCTCGTGTATTTTAAGCCCATCAAGCTGCCAAAAGTTCCCATTGTATTTTCAGCAAAAAGAAAACATCCGTACCACCAACTAAGACTACTGTAAAATATTAAAGCCACCTTAGCCTAAATGGATTGCTCGATAACATTCTTTCAAATGGTTCTGACCAATTGAGGAAATGAGACTAGGAATGGGAAATCTGATTAAGAGTTAAAATTACCATTGAGTTCTTTAAAATGTACTAATGAATAATTAATAACAAATGCAGTTCTTAGGTTTCTCTTACAACACTATTATTCTCAAATAGGACTGAAAGTAGTATCTGCAGTAAAATCCGTCATCTACATTATACGCACAGGTGTACAGGAAGTATTACACAGGGAGGCATTATGGCAATATACACGCTAATATGGGATATAAGATAGGTTAGGGCATGGATTTAAAAAAAAATCAGCACGCGAAATTTTAGATCAGGATTTACAACATTCACAAATTAATACCAAACCAAATCTCCACTCAAACTACCTTAAAAAGTCAAAGGCATTAAAGAAATCCTTTGTTCCTATGATACTGCCTCCTTCTACCCTAACTGGATTCCAGCTTCCCCCTTTGTGACACGGAATTTTATTGACCTCAAACATGTTCACATTCAGAAATTAGTTGCCAGCCACAGCTCACGGGACGGCCAGCCACCTAGACAGCACACATCATACACACATTAAAAAAAAAAAAAAAGCTTTGAAAAACATCACTATTTTTGATCAGCAACATCAAGTGAGGTTAACCAAGCTCTCTTCTACATGGACTTTTCTCTTCAGTAAAAACACCAGATCTCCTAAACAAAATGTTTGACGAGTTAATAAACGTATGAAGGCACAGATCCAAAGATTTCCACCCTCTGTAGCTACTCACTCATTCAACAATTGAGCGCCTAAGTGACCTATTTTCAGGTTACTTTCCTCACACCTGCCAGGTCACTGTCCTGATTGAGAAACTTCTTGGTGAAGCAGTTAATTTTTAGTGCCTCATAACTGTCCCGGGTGTTTGCATTCAATTTGAAATCTGTTACTTGTTAGACACTGTTCGGTCCTAGATCTTTCAGAGAATTGCGAGTTTATGGCGCGGCGAGGGGAGGAGGCACGGATCTCTGAGAGCCTCCCTTTATTCGGAAATGAGGAGATGTGAAAGGTGGAAAACAGGGCAAATAAATAAATAAATCGGGTTTGCCGCCGGAGCGTTTGCCGGCCGGTGCGAGCACCCTTTGTAATGCAGGCCTCCCGGGGCGATCGCCTGCGCTAATTGCTCCAGGGCGCTTTCCAAGTTCAAAAGTTCACCTTTTACGACCTCACAAAAGCTCCTAACACGTTACCAATAAAAACATTCCGCGGCAAACACCGAGGAGGAAAATATCAAACAGATACAAATAAAACACCCCGCAGGAGGAGGGAGCGGGGGGTGGGGGTGGGGGAGGAGGGCGACGAAGTCCGGAGGAACCTGAAGACCTGGTCCGGGCGAGGAGCGAGCTGTAGGAAGGGCCGGGCCAGGTGAGGGATTCTCAGCCCCCAGGGTCCCAGATCGGCACCAGGAAGAGGAGAACTGAGACCAAGAGGTGGGGACCGGGACCTGCCGGGCAGAAGCCGAGAGTAGGCAGGTGTCCGGGGCCCCAGGACCGGCTGGAGCCCTCGGCTAGGGAAAGCCGTTGCCTTGCGGAGAGTGGGGCTGAGCAGGGGCGGAGACCGGCCAGAGAGCGCCGGGCGTTGGGGAAGGTGAGGCGCAGGGGAAGCAAGAGGTGCGAGGCGGTCCGAAAAAGAAAACTAGTGGGGGATGTCTTCGGCAGAGGCGGGGGCTCCTAGTATTCAAGAAGGGACGCGCGGGGCTGCAGAGAAGGAAAACGCTCTAGAAAGCTGAGCGGCACCAGGGTGCTGTGGAGTCGGGTCGGCAGAGCGAGAAGGGAGCGCCCTCGGTGGGAGGAGGAACCCCGGTGAGGGAAAAGAGAGGCTCTTCGAGAAGGGGACCCAAGTGAGAGGGGATGCCCCCACTGACGGACCGCGGGGCGGACTTCCACGCTGAGGGGGTACGGGGGGAGGAGAGAGTTTGATGCTGGGAAGACAGGGGGAGGGGACCCGGGGGGAGGAGGGAGGATTGGTGGTGAAGGGACGGGGGGAGGGGAGGCCTGTGCGGAGAGGACGGGGGGAGGGGGAAATGAAGCTCGGTGCCCAGGGACCCGGGCAGGGGGAGGGTCCGCAAGGAAAGGAACGGGGATGAAGGGGGAGGGTCCACCCTGGGCGAGACGGGGGAGGAGAGGGAGAGTGCGCCGAGGGGGACGGGGGTGAAGGTCCACGCTAAGGGGCTGAGGGGCCGCTGCGGCTTCCCGGGGCGAGGGTCGGCTGAGAGGAGGAGGATCCCTGGAGGAGGCTCAGGAGGCCGGTTCCTGCCTAGCTGGGCGTCGCAGGCCCCTCACCCACCGTTGCGCGGCGGCGGAGGGAGCGCGGCGGGCGGCTCCAGGAACCCCGCCGAGCCCCCGCCGCCTCCCCCTCCGCTAGGCGGCCGTTCGTCCCGCTCCATGAGGTGGTGCCTAGGGTCAGCGCCGGGTTCGCTGCTCCGCCATGACCGGCGCCCTTGTCGCCGTGGTCGTCGTCCGCCGACGGGAGGAGGTTGTCAGGGGCCCGCGGGCTCCCGGCCGCGGCGCTCTCTGGGCCCCTAGCCGCCCGGCTCCGCGCCGCTCCGCGCCCCTCCGCGCCGCGCCCCCTCAGCACTGGCCAGCTCCCTCCCCTGACGTCACGCGCCGCTGCCGCGCACGACCCGGCGGGGCACGCTGGGAGTTAGAGTCCGCTCAGCGAGGCCGACCACGCCGACCGCACCAACTGGAGGGGTAGAAGGAGGGATAAGAAGCCCTGAGAAGGGAAAGCTAAAGTCCGTCAATGTCAAGAACCATGAAAAAGCGTTTGATATCTATGTAATAAGTGGATACTTCCCGGCCTTCTCTTAATTTTGATATATCCTTGGTCAAAGTTCCCTAAGAGTCCTCGTAAGCCCCCACCCCAACAATGAGTCTTCCCAAGGAGGCGGATCGCGAGGGAGCCGGGTGAGCACGTGCAACGAAGCCCAGCCCTGTGGGCGTGGTCCTGGAGGCGGGGCTTGGAGGTACTCACGAGGGCCTCTCGCTGCCGCTGCAGGACAAATTGGACCGGAGATTAAAGGACCGGAGTTTAACTGAAGGTGACTGCGTTCGTATGCAAATGGAATCTATAAAACTCTACTTTCCGGGGTAGCCTTTAAAGCCTTTTTACCTCCGGGTGGGCGGGTAAGACTAAAGTTTCCCCTCCTCCTCTTTCATTTTACCCCTGCCCATGGAACAGATGGGCAAACTAAGCTCCGGGCCATTGGGGCCATTAAAGAAGGCTCTTGACGCCAGGTGTCTTGAAACCTTCCGTTTCAGAGGGATCCCTTACCCAGCCTTGTTCTCCTTTCCCTTTACTCAGTTTCCCTATCTGTAAAAGAGGGTTGGAATAAGGACGGGGTCCAGCTCGAAGATCCCGAACCCCTGCACCTCCCACCTCAGTTTCCCGAAGCTTTCCGGAAGCAAAATCCCGAATTTTGCAGCGGCTCTGCGGCCCCGGGCCGAAGCCACCCGCTACGGCCACCAGGTGGCGCGCGGCCACCGGTCACTGGGCCCGCCGAGGTGTCCGCCTTCCGGAAAGGTCTTTGCGGCTGCCGCCCAGGGTCTAAAGCCTACCTGGCCCGCTTGAAGACAAAGAACAAGAACGTTGGTGCTTTGCCCGCCTCTGCTTTGCCGGGTCATGCTGCAGCTTCCTCGCTGGCCGCTCATTCGCCCTCTTCTGTCGCCATCCGCCCCACCAATCCCTTAGCTCTTTTATGTCATTTTTGCCTAATTTTAAGTCCTTGTCCTGGCATTCGCATCCCTGCTTGGCCTGACCCTTGCCCATATTTGTCACCACACACCTTCCCTCACCTGGTATGCAGGTTGCAACTGCACTTGCGGCCAACTGGACCTTACCAACACTGGTGAACCTTTATTTCATTCGTACCCTGTGCCCACCATGGTTCTGGGAGACTTACACTAACGCTCTGCCGTTTAAACCTCATACTTCCTCTATGAGGCACCAACAATATTTTCCCTATCCAACACCGGTGAAGTCCACCAGGAGTGATGGGGATTCCAGCTCCATTTTGTCACACACCAGAACCTGAACCCTGTGCTTCTTCAAGCTGGAACGCGGCTGATTTCATCCAACCCACTCCCAAACTCCTATTCATCTTTCAAGATCCTGTTCAAATAATTCTTCAACAGCATTTTCCTTAATTCCTTCCACTAGGGGACAACTAGATCCCCTCTGCTAGGTAGCAGTGTTTCAGGAACTATAAACCCTGTGACGAAGAGAGGACGGCCTGCCATTCCCTCAGTTAAGGGTTCTAAAATATGTCAGGACCATCTGGCCTTTCTTGGGAATCCCCCTTTGTCACAAGCTCTGGAGGTGGTGAGTTCTCTGTCCCTGGAGATGCAATCGGAGTCTAAGTGACACTGCAGGAACGTACAGCCCTGGGCTTTCGGTAGTTGATGAAGATTCTCAGTCAACCCTCTTAGATGGGCAGAAGAGTTCAGCCAAATGCCCAGCCCCTGGAAACAACTCCTCCAATCCTTCAGACTACAGCTCTGTTGTCCCTTCCACAAACCTTCCCATCCTCGCCTGACTAGTCACATCCCTTTATTCTCACTCATAACCCCAACTGTTGAATACCAATCTGGCACACAGTAGGCTCTCAATAAATAATTACTGACTAGGTGAAAGAATGAAGAAAAACAGCTAACTGGCTGGGTGCAGTGGCTTACACCTGTAATCCCAGCACTTTGGGAAGCCTATGCGGGCGGATCACAAGACCAGCCTGACCAACATGGAGAAACCCCATCTCTACCAAAAATATAAACTTAGGCGGGTGTGGTGGCAGCATGCCTTCTATCCCAGCTACTCTGGAGGCTGAGTCAAGAGAATCACTTGAACCTGGAAGGCGGAGGTTGCAGTGAGCCGAGATTGTGCCATTGTACTCCAGCCTGGGCAACAAGAGCGAAACCCCATCTCAAAAGCAATAACAACAATAACCAAAAAAACAGCTAGCCTTGGGTGAGTGAATTCTGAACCTCTATTTCCTGTTTTCTAAGAGGGGATGGTAGTAATGAAAGTTGCTACCTAGCAGGAATGCTATGAGAATTAAACGATGCGTGCAAAGCAATTAAAGGTCTGGCCTAATAAATGGAACCTGTTACTAATGTTATTTAAAGAGTGGTCCTAAATCTCAGATGCATGTCTTCTGAAAGGGCTTCTGGGAAGAGTCAAATACCACACAATTGAGAAAAGCACAGGAAATGACTGTGCTGAGACCCTAGCCACTGTCCTAACCATAAAGGGCTTTTAAAAAGCACCCACTACGAGTCCAGCACCTGCCTTTTCTCTAATTTCTCTACATTTCTTCCAAGAATCCTAAGAAATCAGTACTTTCCCCCAGTTTACAAATGTGGGCACAGGCTCAGAAAGACAGATGAAAAAGACTCTCCTACCACCTGCAGGACTCAAGACAAAAGATCTGGAAAGGAATGTATCTAAGGATGAGGAAGGATCTTAGGGGGTGTGGTCCTGAGGCCAGCGGCAGCACACAGACAGGACCAGACAGGGACAAAGCTAAGAAGGAGGCAGGCATGGGCGGGTGTGGTGGCTCACACCTGTAATCCTAGCACTTTGGGAGGCCACCAGACTTTCAGGTGGAAGGAATAGCATGTGCCAAGATCCCAAGGCCAGATCAGGGCTTGGCCCGTTTGAGGAGCTGAGGCATCTGTGGTGACCAGAGTTCACAGAGGGAGAGAAGACGGAAGAGGAGGCAGCCAGAGATCATCAGGTAATGTGGGAGAATGGCCAGCAGGCGGCAGAGTTCCTCTAGCGACCGCAGCCTTGCTCTTGTCCTCCCTAGAATCGGAGCCAGGCTGCATTCAGAGGAAGGGCCTGGATAGGGAATTCCTGCCTGCTTTGATTTCTTTTAAGTACATTTTGTCTATTTTTTGAATAGATAGGACACACACATTACAAAATCCACAGGATTCAAACAAGTATTCAATGAAAACTCTTACTCCCTGGATCTCCTCCTTTGAGAGAACCACCATGCTGACTTCTTGCATTTTTTTTTCAGATAGTCTATGTCCATAAGAACATACACAATATTTACCTTTTTTTTTTTTTTTGGTTTTTTTTGGAGACAGAGTCTCACTCTGTTGCCCAGACTGGAGTGCAGTGATGCGATCTCGGCTCACTGCACTCTCCAGCCTCCCAGGTTCAAGCAGGTCTCCCTCCCTAGCCTCCCGAGTAGCTGGAACTACAGGCATGTGCCACCATGCACAGCTAATTTTTTCTGTTTTTAGTAGAGACGGTTTCACCGTGTTAGCCAGGTTGGCCTCCATCTCCTGACCTCCTGATCCACCTGCCTGAGCCTCCCAAAGTGCTGGGATTACAGGTATGAGCCATTGCGCCCGGCCAAGAGTTTGCATTTCTAACAAGTTCTCAGGTGATGCGGAGGCTGTGGGTCCAAGGACCACACTTTTTGAGAACTGCTGAGCTCTATCAAGGGGAGAAACTAAGAATGTGCCCTGGGAAGTCATGCTCCAACACAAGGAAACATACAAGCCAACAAGAAAGACAGTCCCATTGAGCAATAAATTCTGTGAAGAAAATGAGACCAGGCATGGTGGCGCACACTTATAATCCCAATACTGAGAGACCAGGTGGCTGGATTGCTTGAGCCCAGGAGTTTGAGACCAGCCTGGGCAACATAGGAGACCCCATCTCTACAAAAAATACAGAAATTAGCCAGCGTGGTGGCATGCACCTGTAGTCCCAATTACTCAGGAGGCTGAGGCAGGAAGATAGCTTGAGCTGGAGAGGTTGAGGCTGCAGTGAGACTTATTTGCAACACTCCACTCAAGCCTGGGTGACAGAGGAAGACCTAGTCACAAAAAAAGGGAAAGGCTGGGTAATCTTATGCCTGTAATCTTAACACTTTGGGAGGCAAAGATGGGAGGATTGCTTGAGCCCAGGAGTTCGAGACTAGGCAACAGAGTGAGACCCCGTCTCTCCAGAAATGGTGGTATCGGACAGCACAAGGGCTCACATGCCTTGGGAACAGCCATCTGTCATGCGAACTTTGCAATCCAAAAGGAAAGCACGAGTCCCCCATCTTACACGTGAGGAAACTGAGGCACACAGAGGTGGAGGGACACGCCCAAGGTCCCACAGCTCTCAGAACAGGACCTGCGTCCGTACGGGGAGCCCGCGCGCCTCCCCCTGGCCCTGCTCCTGCGGGCTGCCAGCGAGACTCTTCCTAGGGCGCGGGCAGGGGTGCCCTTCGGAGAGTCACCCAACGGCGGGGAGGCCCAGCGGACGGCGGGCGGGGTGGGGCGGGTTGCCCCCTCCGCCCTAGCTCCGCCCCCGGCAGCGCCGGAGGGGGCGCGGGGCGGGCAGCAGGGGGCAGGCGGGGGGCGCGGGGCAGGCAGAGCGGGCGGTGGCGCTGAGCTCGCAGTGTGGTCCGCGCTTCCCAGCGTCCGTGCGCGGCCGCCTGTGCCCGCCGTCCCCGTGGCGCCATGGCCGCGGCCGCCCTCCCGCCCCGGCCGCTGCTCCTGCTGCCGCTGCTGCTGCTGCTGAGCGTCCGCCCCGCGCGCGCCGACAGTAAGGTACGCGCGCCTCCGGACCCGCGCGGCTCGACGGGGAGCGGGGCGCGAGGGGGCGCTGTGGCGGGGGTGCGGCCCGGGACGGGGCCCGGGGCCGAGGCGGAGGAGCGGGGAGCGGGGAGACCGGACTGAGACTGAGCACGGAAGACGCAAGGGCAGGGGCCCGGAGAGAGGAGCGCGTGGCGGAAGAGGCGCTGGAAATGTAGGGATGCTCCGGACGGGGCCTCAGGAAGGGGCGCTGGGACCGGGTCCGATTTCCGGAGGGGCCGGGGGATTCCCCAGAGTGCTGGCCAGATTCTGGGTTCGTGTGGGGAAGCCCCTGGCAACTGTTACCCAGAGACTCCCAGGTTTGCAGCAGACCTGCGCCACGGCTTTCAGGGCCGGCTGGGGACTGGGAGTCCCCTCTGCCCGACGAACACAGCCGGGTTGGCCATTCGCCGGGCCTCTGATGTTCTTGCCAGGCACCGGGTGCACCCCCTGGAGGACTAGGTAGCTCCAGAAGTGACCTGAGCTGTTCTCTCCGTGGCTAAGAGGATCTGCTCTGGTGTCAAGCGGACCTGGATTGAATCGCACATCCACTTCTCGGCCGGTGCCATTACCTCTCTGAGCCTACGTCTATTCACCTGTAGATACAGGAAGAATCCTGGGACCCACTCCCTGCAGTTGGTGATCTCTAGATTCGATGTGGTCATGCCTGTAAAATACTTAGCACCACACCACTTGGGGCATTCTGGAAATGACTCTCTGATGGCCAGGCGCGGTGGCTCACACCTGTAATCCCAGCACTGTGGGAGGCCGAGGCGGGTGGATCACTTGAGGTCAGAGGTTCAGGACGAGCCTGGCCAATATGGTGAAACCCAGTAACCAGCCTGGTGGCACGCTCCTGTAAGCGTATTTACTTACTCTAAATAACTCCAGTAAAAGTACAAAAATTAGCTAGGTGCGGTGGCAGTGGCAGGCACCTGTAATCCCAGCTACTCAGGAGGCTGAGGCAGGAGAATTGCTTGAACCCAGGAGGTGGAGGTTGCCGTGAGCTGTAATTTCACCACTGCACTCCAGCCTGGGCAACAGAGCAGGACTCTGTCTCAAAAAAAAAAAAAAAAAAAAAAAAATGGAAATGACTCCCTGAGGACAGGCCTCGGGGAGAGTGAGGAGCAGGATGAGAGCCCTGGTCACAGAGCATGAGGGCAAAAGAGCAGCTTCTTCCGATATCTCTCCATCCTCTTTCCTGGTGGAACATATATGTCCTGCCCATGGGCAGATAAAAAACAGAAGCCACTAGCCACATGGTGAGTATATGAGCAGTGGGCACTGGCCAACCCTCAGCCTGATTCAGCTCAGGGTATGAAAGCACCCACGTGCAATGCTGACCATGTACTCCAGAGACAAGGAGAGAATGAGTATTGTTTCACTTTACAGATGGGAAAATGAGGGTGTTTAGAGAGGCAGCCGGCTTGTACATTTAAAACCCTACGGTCTGGCCTTCCTCTGCTATTGTTTTGCTGTGTGACCTCGGGCAAATCACTGTCTGTCTCTGGGCTTCAGTTTCTTCATCTGAGAAATGTCTCCCCAAACTTCCTTCCATATGGGGCCCTCTGAGATTCCCTGATCTGGCTCAGATACGAGGACAAGTGAGCAGAAAATCCCAGATAACCTGATCGGTGCCTTGTCACCGCTGGGATCTCTGGCTGAGAGGGATATTTGGTCTTGGGCATCCTCTGTGCAGAGAGCTGTAGAGCTTGTGGGGGAGGGCTCACATTCAAAACAAAGGAAAGACAAAGAAAACCCAACACCCAGTTTATGTAGTGAGTCAGCCAAACACTTGCTGGGTTGTGTGTGTGTTTGGTGGGGTGGCAGGGGTAGTGTTTAACTGTCCCTGGACAAGCTGGGGCTGGTGGGGTGGAGAGGCATAACCTAGAGCTTGGAGATGAACAGCTGGGGGACTCAGCACAGCCCTCCCCCAGACACCTCCCACCCCCACACCACTGCAGCCAGCTGGGAAAAATAAAAATCAAGTGATGGGTGAATTTACTCTGCATTCCTTAGCTCAGCCAGACTCCTGCTGGCTCTGCAGAGAGCTGTTTTCATTATCACCCACTCCCTCCCCCTGTCACCCCCCTCCCTTCCTCTCCAAACCCATTCCGTTTTCCCTGGGGTAGAGGATGAGCCCTTCAGAGAGCCAGCCTGGGACTTGAAGTCAGTGTAGGGCCCCAAAGGGTTAATTGGCCCCTCCTCAGGCTTCCTGTTCCGGGGGGCTCCAGTCTTCCCTCTGGTCCAGTACATTCAGGGATCCGGGGCAGCTCACCCCCAGGACTCTGTTGGTCTCCTCTGCCAGCTCCTTGCTCAATGTGTGTTCATTTCATGTTTATAACTAGGTCTCTCCTAAACTGGATTTTGAGTTTCCATCTAAGGAAGTGCTTTCTCAGGGCTGGGAGTAGGAGGGGGGCCCCACAGCTTCCCTGGCATTTCTGAAGGGCTGCCCAGCACAGAGATTGGAATGGACGGACAGGTAACCACATGACACCCAGGCAGAGCACCACAGACTTCTGGGAGGCTGCTTCTTGCTGTGCGTTCTTGGAATATGGCTGAGAACTTTCCATCTCTACCTCAGTTTCCCCATCTGTGAAAAGGTTGCTGGTGCCTCACTTCCTCCAGCATCAAGGGGTGGGAAGGAGATCTTTGGTCAGCCTGCTGATCAGGGGCCCAAGGACAGAGGGAAGGCCAAGGGTGTGGGAGCCCAGCCAGGGGAGCAGGAGGGGCTAGAGCAGGCAGGCGGTGGTGTCCGGGGCTGGATCAGATGTTCCAGGCCAGGCCAGGCCAGTCCCGGGGGTTTAGGTGTTGCTTCGCCTCCGCTCCGGGAGTTTCCGCCTGTGCATGTAATTGGAAACAGGCTCTCCGGCAGGCGAGGGCTACATAGTGGTGGAGTCCTCCTACACATCACGACTGTGAGGCCAGGCCAAGCCCCACTGGGTCTTTCTGCAAGGAGGGTCTTATTCCAACACTCCCTTTGGCTGGGGCATCTGGGGCAGAGCCTTGAGGAGCATCGTGTGTGCCAAGCCATGTGCCCAGCACTTACATGCAGAATCTTACACATCCCTTCTGCCAACACTCTGAGGCTTCAGCAGCCCCTCCCCATTTGATGGTCTTGAACACTGAGGCTCAAAAGAGTCGGACTGGGGGTTGATCAAAAGTCCTAGACGGAGGGAGCCTGAATAGTTGGAACTCTGGAGCCTCTAGGAAGCATCCAGATAGCCTGGGGAGCCAGAATCATAGGGTTGGAGGAGGGCCCAGGCACCTGCAGCCCCCAGGTATACCCCCAGGCAATGCTGAGGCATGGCCCCCAGTTGAGAACTCGTCCAGGTAATAGGGATCCATGGAGGTTTGTGGAGCAAAAGTAACGTAGATTACCAAAGAGGAGCTTTTGGGAGATTCATCCAACAGAGGAAGCTGTTATGTTGTCTAGGCAGCAGTTAATGTGGCCTCAACTTAGGCTGTGGCTGTAGAGTGGAGAACAGGACACAAAGGTCGCAGGTATTTAGGATGAAAGGTCAGAAGAACACAACGACTGTCCAGAGTAAGAGGGAGGCTCAGAGATCCAGGCTGGGCAGGAGGGTAGGTGGACATGGGGCTGAGAGAAGATGCTGGGTCTGGTCTTACATGGATTGAGTTTGGGGTACCTCTGGGCATCCAAGAGGAGGTGCCCAACTGGCACTGTGCTCTCAGGGAGGTCTTTGCCTCATGGTGAGGCTGGGCTGGCCTTGAGGACAGAGGGCAGATCTAACCTCAAGATGACACACGTTGGCCAGGCATGGTGGCTCACGCCTGTAATCCCAGCACTTTGGGAGGCTGAGGCAGGCGGATCACCTGAGGTCAGGAGTTTGAGACCAGCCTGGCCAACATGGTGAAACCCCGTCTCTACTAAAAATGAAAGAATTAGCCAGGCATGCTGGCGTTGCGCTTGTAATCCCAGCTACTCGGGAGGCTGAGGCAAGAGAATCACTTGAACCTGTGAGAAGGAGGTTGCAGTGAGCTGAGATCGCGCCGTTACAGTCCAGCCTGAGCAACACAGCAAGAATCCGTCTCAAAAAAAAAAAAAAAAAGATGACACAAGTTGAGCCTGTTCAGTTGCGGGAACATTTCACAGCTTAAATGCCCTCTCCTCCACTCTAGCCAGACTCATCCATCTCTCTGCAGAAAAACCTCGAGTACACCTTCATCTCACTGTGGAATTTCCTTGCAAATACCTGGGTACTTTTTTAAGCACAAACCACTCCTAGTTCTGAGGGCTTTGGCATCCGTGTGTGCTGAGCAAGGCTGCAGGGAGAGATGTGGGGCTGAGGCAGGGACTTTCCTGCTTGGCACAACTCCAGACTTCTTGCCAAGGGCAGGGTGGGCTGGGCCCAGTAGGAGCCCCAGGTTCTACACCCCCCAGGACCCAGCCCAGGGCCCCCTCTGTAGAGACTCATCTGTTCCAGCTCAGTTGCTCAGGAGAAGCCCCTGCCTGGTGACTGTGGATGGGCATGGGAGGGGCAACCTATAAACCAAGTTTTGGAGTCAGGCCATGCTGTGTGACCCTGGGCAAGCCCCTAGTCTTTTCCGATGCTCAGCTTTCTCCTCTCTAAGATGGGGTTATGATGAGAGCACAGAGAGGTAGAAAATAATGAGCAAATGGCAGGGAGCGTTATCCACAGTGATTTTGATGGCAGGTACCCCTTAGAGAGCAGCTGTTCTGTGCCAGGTTCCATGCCAAGGCCCTGCACACATTATCTCTGTTCAGACTCACCATGAGCTTATGGCCAAGGGACTGTGGTTCTCCCATTTTACAGAGGAGGAAGCTGAGGCTCAGAGGGGTGAAGGCCAAGCAGGGAGGAGATGTGGGAGCTGGGACTTGAGCCCGGGTCTGGCTCTTCCCCCTGGTGCTCTGCTGCTCTCCAGCCAAGCACTGGATGTAGCAGTCACAGGAAGGGGGACCCTGCCTGGGTGCCTGGCAGCCAGCGCTGGGAGCACAGGCCTTATTCCAACTCCTGGCCCGTGTCAGGGCCTTGGCTGCCCCCATCAGGAGGTAGCACCTCATCTGAGAAGGGAAGGAATGTCACAGTCCGATGTGGAGGCAGCTGCTGGTACGGGTGGGTGTTGAGAGTATGGGTGGCTCCCAGGAGGAGGATTCCCTGGCCTGGCCACACAGACCACACCCACATCTACCTGCTAGGCGCTTGACCCCATCTGGGGGAGTGGGTGGAGTGGCAAGGGGTCCCAGCAGACCAGGGAAGGGAACCCAGGAGTCTTAAAGGACAGGCAGAGTTAGGGCACTAACAGAGGCCAAGGAATGTTCAGGACTCTGAGCCTGACTGTCGGTGTTCACAGGCAGAGGGGAAATGGCCCAGAGTACACTTCACCCATGAGAGCCTAAGACACAGCCTCCACCCAGAGCCACCCTCCTCCCACCCTCCCCACCCTTCCCACCTCTCACTTTCCCCTGCGCCTCCACGGGCTGTAGAAAAAGCAGTGGTGGCAGGCATAGTAGTTCACGCTGGTAATCCCAGCACTTTGGGAGGCTGAGGTGGGAGGATCACTTGAGCCCAGGAGTTTGAGACCAGCCTGACCAACATAGTGAAACCCCATCTTTACAAAAAATACAAAATTAGCTGGACGTGGTAGCAAATGCCCGTAGTCTCAGCTACTTGGGAGGCTGAGGTGGGAGGATCGCCTAATCCCAGGAGGTCAAGGCTGCAGTGAGCTGTGATGAGGCCACTCTACTCCAGCCTGGGTAACAGAGCAAGACCCTGTCTCAAAATAATAATAGTTTGTGCTTAAGATACACTCAATATGTGCTGGGTCCTGTTCTTTACTTGTATCAACCCATTTAATCCTTACAACAACCTCATGATTCGGAAGCCCATTTTACAGATGAGGAAACAGAGGCACAGAAATATTAAGTTGCCTACAATCTCATTGAGGCTCCAGATGCCATGCTCTTAACCTTGTGCTCTAGCATGTTTGCAAAATGCAGGCTCATTTATCCAACAGATATTTATAGAGCACGTACTGCACGCCAGACAGGCACTATTATGAAGATATAGGAGGAAACTAGACAAAATCCCTCCCTCTAATGATACCTGTGGCATCGGGGAGACAGAATATACACAAAAACAGGTCTCATATTTCAGGTGGTAATAGATGCAGTAAAGAAAACCAGGCCACTAGATGAAGGGATAGAGAGTAACAGGAGGCAGGCAGTCAGGGCAGGCTTCTCAGAGGAGATGACATGTGAGCAGAGAACTAAGTGATATAAGGGAGTGAGCCATGGAAATTTCAAGGGTTAGGAGTTTCTGGGGAAGGTATGGCATATGCAAAAACCCTGAGGCTGGAGTGGAGAGAGTCGCTGAAAGGGAAGGGCAATAAGGAGCAGTTGAAGGGAGCATATTGACTCACATGAGCCTTGAAAGCCATGGTAAAGGCTTTGAAGGTCACAGCACCTCCCTAACACACACACAGAGGTAGTTTTTTTTCTTTTTCTTTTATTTTTTCCTGAAACAGAGTCTTGCTTTGTTACCCAGGCTGGAGTACAGTAGCACAATCTCCACTCACTGCAATCTCCGCCTCCCGGGTTCAAGCAATTCTCCTGCCTCAGCCTCCTGAGCCCCTGGGACTGCAGGCGCCCACCACCACACTTAGCTAATTTTTGTATTTTTAGTAGAGATGAGATTTCACCATGTTGGCCAGGCTGGCCTCGAACTCCTGACCTCAGGTGATCCACCCGCCTCGGCCGCCCAAAGTGCTGGGATTACAGGTGTGAGTCACTGCACTTGGCCATAGGTGTTATTTAAAAGTATAATGCATGTGAAACCTGGGACATGAGTGCTCAATAAAAGGTCTTCATAATTTTTATCATAGTAAAACAAACATAACAAAAATTATCATTTTTAAGTATACACTTCAGTGGCATTAGTATATTCACAGTATCATGCAACCATCACTACTATCTATTAATAGTTCCAGAACATCTTCATCACCCCAAAAGGAAACCCCATACCAGTTAAGCAGCACTCCCCATTTCCCTCTCCCTCTAACTCCGGGAAGCCACTAATCTGTTTGCTGTCTCCATGGACTTGCCTCTCCTGGATACAACATTTCATATCAGTAGAATCATACACTATGGGGCCTTCTGTGTCTGGCTTCTTTCACTTAACATAATATTTCAAGATTTATCCATGTTGTACCATGCATCAGTACTGCATTCCTTTTTTTTTTTTTTTTTTGAGATGGAGTCTCACTCTGTCGCCCAGGCTGGAGTACAGTGGCGCAGTCTCGGCTCACTGCAACCTCTGCCTCCCGGGTTCAAGCAATTCTCCTGTCTCAGCCTCCCAAATAGCTGGGATTATAGGCACGTGCCACCACACCCACCTAATTTTTGTATTTTTGGTAGAGACATGGTTTCACCATGTTGGCCAGGCTGATCTTGAACTCATGACCTCAAGTGAACTACCCGCCTCAGCCTCCCAACGTGCCAGGATTACAGGCATGAGCCACCGCGCCCAGCCCTACTTTTCTTTTTGTGGCTGTATAATATTTCTCTATTCAGCTGATGCACATTTGGGTTGTTTCTACCTCATGACTACTGCGAATAATGCTGCTATGCACATTCACTTCCAAGTCTTTGTTTGGATACCCGTTTTCCATTCTTTTGGGTATATACCCAGGAGTAGGATTACTGGGTCTTATGGGAATTTTATGTTTAACTTATTGAGGAATCTCCAAACTTTTTCATAGGGCCATTAATATTTAAATTGCCAAGCCAGGTGAGGTGGCTCATATTGTAATCCCAGAACTTGCTTTGTTGTCCAGGCAGGAGGATCACTTGTGGCCAGGAGTTCAAGACCAGCCTGGGCAACATAGTGAGACATCTCTACAAAAAACATAAAAATAAGCTGAGCATGGTGTCATGCACCTATAATCTCAGCTACCTGGGAGGCTGATGCGGGAAGATTGCTTGAGCCTAGGAGTTTGAGGTTCCAGTGAGCTATAATCCCACCACATTGTTCCAACCTGGGCAAAACAGCAAGACCCTCTCTCTCTAAAAAAAAAAAAAAAAAAATCAAAACAAAAAGACTGGGCATGGTGGCTCATGCCTGCAATCCTAGCACTTTGGGAAATGGAAGAGGGAGGATCACTTGAGCCCAGGAGTTCAAGACCAGCCTGGGAAACCCCATCTTTACAAAAATTATCTGGGCATGGTGGTACATGCCTATAGTCCCAGCTACTAGGGAGGCTGAGGTGGGAGGGTCACTTGAGCCTGGGAGGTCAAGGCTGCAGTGAGCCATGATCAGGCCACTGCACTCCAGCCTGGGCAATAGAGAGAGACCCTGTCTTTAAAAATACACACACACACACACACACACACACACACACACACACACACACACACACAGAGTTATTATTATAAGGCCTCCACCACCTCTAATTGTACCCCCTCCCACCCACCAAACACCCTCATCCAAAGGCTGGGTGGCCATCTCTCCCTTCCTCCCTGCCATAGGACTGCCCAGCAACTCACTGGAGCCCCTTTCCCCCTTCCAACAGGTGTTTGGGGACCTGGACCAGGTGAGGATGACCTCAGAGGGCTCTGACTGCCGCTGCAAGTGCATCATGCGGCCCCTGAGCAAGGACGCATGCAGCCGGGTGCGCAGCGGGCGGGCGCGCGTGGAGGACTTCTACACGGTGGAGACCGTGAGCTCGGGCACTGACTGCCGCTGCTCCTGTACTGCACCTCCCTCCTCGCTCAACCCCTGTGAGAACGAGTGGAAGATGGAGAAACTCAAAAAGCAGGCGCCCGAGCTCCTCAAGGTAGATATGATGGGGTGATGGAGGGAGTGAGGGCCGATCGTGAGCTGGAGCCTGCTATCCTGCCAGTGAAAATTCCACACACTCGATGAGGCGGGTGCTGTGACCACCCCATTTCACAGATAAGGAAGCTGAGGCTCCCTGAGGGAAAGCCACTTCTTGCCAGTGACAGAGGCGGATTTTTCTGCTAGTTTATCACCTATTCCAGTATCCTGTATTTTACCCAAACCAATTCAACCGTCGGCACCTAGCTGTATTTTAAATTTAAATTTTGTGGCAGTGCTTTGTTTTGATTTTATTTTGTTTATTTATTTAGTTTTGAGACAGAGTCTCACCCTGTTGTCCAGTCTGGAGTACAGTGGCACGATCTCAGCTCGCTGCTACCTCTGCCCCCCCACAGGGTTCAAAAAATTCTCCTGCCTCAGCCTCCCAAGTAGCTGGGATACAGATGTGCACCACCACACCCGGCTAACCTTTTTTTTGTATTTTTAGTAGAGACGGGGTTTCACCGTATTGGCCAGGCTGATCTCGAACTCCTGACCTCAAGTGACCCACCTACCTTGGCCTCCCAAAATGCTAGGATTACAAGTGTGACCCACCGTGCCTAGCCTTCTCTGAGTTCTTTTTTTTTTTTTCTTTTTGAGACTTGCTCCTATCCGCCAGGCTGGAGTGCAGTGCTGCGATCTTGGCTCACTATAACCTCCACCTCCCAAATTAAGGTGATTCTCCTGCCTCAGCCTCCCGAGTAGCTGGGACTACAGGCGCCAACCACCACATCCAGCTAATTTTGTTTGTATTTTTAGTAGAGATGGGGTTTCACCATATTGGCCAGGCTGGTCTGAAACTACTGACCTTGTGATCCACCCCCCTCGGCCTCCCAAAGTGCTGGGATTATAGGCGACAACCACCACGCCCAGCCTTCTCTGAGTTCTGAAACCATTCTGTGAAATATAGGATCGTCTCCTCATGGGGGGGTGAGAAAACCGAGGTTGATAGAACTTAGGTAACTTGCCCAACCTCACATAATGATGCGTAGCCTCCAATCTATGCCATACTTTTGTGCAAATTAGAAACCCTCAGCCATGCATGGTGGCTCACACCTATAATCCCAGCACTTTGGGAGGCCCAGGCAGGTGGATCATCTGAGGTCAGGAGTTTGACACCAGCCTGGCCAACATGGTGAAACATTATCTCTACTAAAAATACAAACAAGTATCTAGGTGTGGTGGCAGGTACCTATAATCCCAGCTACTCAGGAGGCCGAGGCAGGAGAATTGCTTGAACTTGGGAGGCAGAAGTTGCAGTGAGCTGAGATCATGCCACTGCACACCAGCCTGGATGGCAGAGCGAGAGTCCGTCTCAAAAAAAAAAAAAATAGGGACTGGGCACAGTGGCTCATGCCTGTAATCCCAGCACTTTGGGAGGCCGAGGTAGGTGGATCACGAGGTCAAGTGATTGAGACCATCCTGGTCAACATGGTGAAACCCCACCTCTATTAAAAATACAAAAATTAGCTGTGCATGGTGGTGCACGCCTGTAGTCCCAGCTACTCGGGAGGCTGAGGCAGGAGAATTGCTTGAACCCGGGAGGCGGAGGTTGCAGTGAGCCTGGGCAACAAGAGCAAAACTCCATCTCAAAAAAAACAAAAAAAGAAAACAAGAAACCCTCAGCTCCCTATAGGAAGGTGAGAAGAGGCACCACCTCTGAGCAACACACACCCATACCAGGCCCCCCCAACCAGGACCCATGGCTTGGTCAGACATGTCTGGGGTAGATCTCAGTCCCCACAGCCAGTGGGCACCTTCATCCCATTTGGACTATGTTCAACTAGGTGCTCGGTGGGTCTGGTAGACCTAAGATTTGAACCCAGGTCCTGCGTGTCCAGAGCATGAGTTCTAAACCACCTTGCTTTCCTGTCTTCCTTTTTGTAAAGAACCAGATTGTTTGGTGACTTTTGGTTTGGGGTATTTTTTTTTTTTTTTTTTTGAGGCAGGGTCTTGCTCTGTTACCCAGGCTGGAGTGCAGTGGTGCAAACACAGCTCACTGCAGCCTCAACCTCCTAGGCTCAAGCAATCCTCCCACCTCAGCCTCCCAAGTAGCTGGGACCACAGGTGCACACCATCAGGCTCAGCTAATTTTAAAAAATTTTGTAGAGATGGAGTCATTCTGTGTTGCTCAGGCTGATCTCAAACTCCTGGGCTCAGGCAGTCTTTCCACCTCAGCCTCCCAAAATGCTGGGGTTACAGGAGTGAGCCACTGCACCTTTCCAGTTTGGTGTCTTTTGAAAATATGTATTTCTTTTATAACTTCTCCCATACTATATTTATTTTGCCTGTTCGGTGTCAGAAACTGTGAAAGGTCTGCAATCTTATCCTACTTGTAAGCTAACAAGTTAGCCTGCCAGTTTAATGGAAGCTGGCAGAAGATGCAGCCTCCTGGTTCAAAGACAAAGGACTTTATTACAGCAAATCTACATTTTCTTGCACTGGTTTTCCCAGCTCCAGTTGCCATGGGCTAATACAGTGAGGGTCACATAACACCTGCAGGAATAATAAGGTGTGTTACAGTGAGGAGCCCTGAGGTTAGAGAATCTGAGTTTTTTTGTTTTGTTTTGTTTTTGAGACAGAGTCTCACTCTGCCACCCAGGCTGGAGTGCAGTGGCATGATCTCGGCTCACTGCAACCTCTGCCTCCCATATTCAAAGAATTCTCCCACCTCAGGCTCCCAGGTAGCTAGAATTACAGGCACACACCACCATACCCAGGTTATTTTTGTATTTTTAGTAGAAACGGGGTTTCACCATGTTGGCCAGGCTAGTCTTGAACTCCTGACCTCGTGATCTGCCTGCCTCAGCCTCCCAAAGTGATGGGATTATAGGCGTGAGCCACTGCGACCGGAGAGAGAATCTGAGTCTTTTATAATGAGCACCAAGCATGCCTGCCCTGTTCTCTGGAAGGAAACAGTATCTCTGTTTTCTAAGGCTCTTCACTGTGCAGCTAGATGGCTCAGCAGAGAGGCGATCAATGCCTCTGCAGCGAATAACCCAGAAAAGCAAAACATCTGTGAAGAACTGTCTCCCAACATTTGGCTAAAAATGTTTTCTTTAAATTTAACTTTAGTTTGGTTTTTGTAACACCTGAATGGATGCCAAGTTCTCAAAACTGGGCAGGGAGTTGTGGGGAATGAATTTTAAGCAAAGCGGCATCTGGATAGCTTGGCAGTCCCTGGATCACTCTGTCTCCCTGGGTCTCACTTAGGACCCTGCAGATTCAAGGCACCCAGGCCCATGGCCAGTCTTCAGGTACAGGAACAAACTCAATTTCTGCTCAAGTCAACTTCTCGATAACTGAATTGTACACATGCTTGACATGGGGACACACAAAGCTATTCATAAACACTGACTAATTTAATTTTTGGCTAATTGAATCCTTGCTACACCCCTCTGGAGAGGGGACGTATGGTACCAGCTTTACTAGTGGGAGAATCTGAGGCCCAAAGAGGGACTGTGACTTGCTTAAGACGATACAGCTTCTAAGCAGTACTAAGATTTTTTTTTTTTTTTTTTGATACAGAGTCTCACTTTATCACCCAGGCTGGAGTACAATGGTGCGATCTCAGGGCAGCCTCTGCCCGGCTTCCCCTTTCAAGTGATTCTCGTCTCAGCCTCCCAAGCTGCTGGAGTCACAGGTGCTCGCCACCATACCTGGCTAATTTTTTTTTTATTTTTAGTAGAGATGGGGTTTCACCATGTTGGCCAGGCTGGTTTCAAACTCCTGACCTCAAGTGATCCACCTGCCTTGGCCTCCCAAAGTGCTGGGATTTCAGGTGTGAGCCACGTATTAAGATTTGAACCCAGGAATTCTCTACTTTGTCCCTTGCCCACTGAAGGGTCATGGGACCGCTTTCTCAGCCAGGAGCCCACAGTCCCTTAGGCCTTCTCAGCGCACAGCTGCCACGGGGCTCTGAATCTGCAAAACTGGGGGAGGCTGATGGGGGATTGACCTGGCAGGTGGGGCTGGAGGAGGAGGAGAGGATACGCTGCCTCACTAATACCCCAGGGGTAGGAGTGGGTACACTTTCAGGGATCTCCAAGAGGAGCAGGCAGCAGAGGTGGTAGGAGACAGGGCTGGGGGTTCCTGTTCAGCTTGGCTCCCCTCCCTCAGCAGGACAAACTGTAAGCATTCCCCAAGGGAGGAAGTTAAGGGGAGCCCACGGGATGGGGCTGGGGCACCTACCCTGTATCCCACTCCTGTCTCTATCCCAGCCCTTCCCCTCAAGTTAATAACTCCAGCTGCCACTTGTCCTCAGCAGCATGACTGCAGTAGGAAAAACCACACTTTGAGTAGCCTGACTACTGTCCCCATTTTGGCTACGGGTTGGAGGGTGCCTGTCGCCTCCCCACTCCTTTTTCTTCCTGATGGGACCAGACATGGCTCTTGCCTCGAGGGGTCCCCAGGCTTGTGAGGACACAGGTGCTGACACCAGTAATGGCAGTGTGATCAGTGCCAGGGGACATCCCAGGGATTGTGGGAGCCCCAAGATGGGGACAGAAGGATAGAGCTGAGCCTTGAAGGATGTGTAGGAGTCCCTCAGGCAGAGAGGAAAGGAGGGCATTTCTGGGTGATGGTAAGTGGGGTGGGTATAGCACCAGCCTTCTCTCTTCTCTGGCCACACCAGCACCTGTGACTTCCTGTAGCACAGCACTTCTCAAGGTACCTTCGGGGAAGGGCCAGTTTTTTAAAGATTATAGGTCTGGGCTGGGTGCAGTGGCTCACAACTGTAATCCCAGCACTTTGGGAGGCCAAGGCGGGCAGATCACGAGGTCAAGAGATGAGATTTCACCATCCTGCCCAACATTGTGAAACCCCATCTCTACTAGAAATCCAAAAAAATTAGCTGGGCGTGGTGGCACATGCCTGTAGTCCCAGCTACTCAGGAGGCTGAGGCAGGAGAATTGCTTGAACCTGGGAGGTGGAGGTTGTAGTGAGCCGAGATGGAGCCACTCCACTCCAGCCTGGGTGACAGAGTGAGACTCTGTCTCAAGAAAAAAAAAAAAACTGAAGGTCTGTCAAGAACCAATACTTTTGTAAAATGCTATACGAATGAATTATTAGAAAAATGAAATGAGGCAGGCCAGGCTCAGTGGCTCACGCCTGTAATCCCAGCCCTTTGGGAGGCCAAGGCAGGTGGATCACCTGAGATCAGGAGTTCAAGATCAGCCTGGCCAACATGGCGAAACCCTGTCCCTACTAAAAATATAAAAAATTAGCCAGGCATGGTGGCAGGCACCTGTAATCTCAGCTACTTGGGAGGCTGAGGCGGGAGCATCACTTGAACCTGGGAGGTGGAGGTTGCAGTGAGTGGAGATCGTGCTATTGCACTCCAGCCTGAGTAACATGGTGAAGGACTCTGTCCAAAAAAAAAAAAAAAAAAAGAAGAAGGGAGGGAGGAAGGAAAGCAGGCAGGCAGGCAGGCGAGAAGGCAAGCCAGGCTGGGCGTGGTGGCTCACACCTGTAATCCCAGCACCTTGGGAGGCCAAGGCAGGCAGATCACGAGGTCAGGAAATTGAGACCCTCCTGGCTAGCATGGTGAAACCCCTTCTCTACTAAAAATACAAAAAATTAGCCAGGCATGGTGGCACGCGCCTGTCGTCCCAGCTACTTGGGAGGCTGAGGCAGGAGAATTGCTTGAACCCGGGAGGTGGAGGTTGCGGTGAGCCCAGATCACACCATTGCACTCCAGCCTGGGCAACAAGAGTGAAACGCCATCTCAAAAAAAAAAGCAAGCCAGAAAGAAAGAGAGAAAGCAAGCCGGACATGCACAGATAACTCTAGTGTTTTATTGTGAGGGTCAACAGATATAAAATTGCTCTGTCAAGGGACTCCAAAAGTTCCTAAGAATCTACTCCCACTTTGTGTAATGATTGTATGGCAGGCTGGTATTGAGCAGTGTCTGGTCAGCAGATCGCACGCTGAGTGGCATGGCTGGAAACGCCACGTTTCTCCTCTCCTCCAGTTCACAGCACAGGCTGCTCCCTTTACTCGGCATGTCCTTTTCTTGGCATCTTTGCCTAATTAGTGCTCCTCCTACAGAGCTCGGCCCAAACAAAACTTCCTCGTGGCATTCTTTCCCGATCTACACCTGTGCCCAGAAAAGATCGGCACCCATCATTAATGATCTGGGCACCTGTGTGTCACTGCCTGTGCCCCTGATTCTGGACCTAGGTGTCACTGTGTGTCGTCGGCAGCCTGTGAGGGACCGGGGTGCCCCACATTGTCTTGCTTATCGCTGTCCTCAGTGCCTGGCTGAGGAAGCACCTGCTGGCCTGGAAGAGGGTGGCAGCGGCAGATCACAGAGGGGTCAGATGCCAGGCTCAGGAGATGAGAAGCTGCATGTGGGCAGTGGGGAGCCACAGGGAGTCATCTCGAGGGGGAGGGACCCTTGCCAAAGCCAGTGTTGGTGGCCACAAAGGCAGGAGAGTGAAGCTGGGAGAGTCCCGCATAGCCCCTGGGAGGAGCAAGCAGTACTGCTGGGCTTCATGAAGCCCTCTGTGTCCACGCAGTGCTGAGCTCTGGCCAGACACTACTGCTCCTTACCACAGCCCTATTGCCCATTTCTCAATGCAGAAAGCTGAGGCACAGAAGTGTCTATGTGTATGGTTCTCAAACTGTGTTCCATAGAGCTGTAGGGGTCCCATCCAGACCCTCGGGCCAAAGCAAGGTTGTGAGAGATCAGAGAAGCCTCTGAGCCTATCTTTGCTTCCAGCAGAGCCTCCCACCACCACCCCTCAACCCCCGCCATCTCTGTTTTTGAGATCAGCTTCTACTCAAAGAAAAGCTCCCTGGCTTAAAATAGTTTGAGTACCCTCTGGGAAGATGGGAGTAAAACTGTTTTGGAAACAGCCAGCCAAGGCCAGACGGGAGCACTGGCCTCTGCAGGCCCTGGGAAATGCCGGAGGGCTCAGGGTGGGGCTGAACGAGAGGGTGGGCCCAAGGAACTGCCCTTCCCAAGAAGCCAGGAAAGGCTGGTTTCCCAACCAGCCCCTTGTGCCAACATCTCCCTGACACTGGCATTTTGGCCATCTGGAGGGAGTGTCATATCCTGATGAGGCATGACAGAGACGAGAGGGGGAGTGGTGGCTGTAGGGCAGAGCCCTGGGCTGGGCCAGGGAGACCGGGCATCTGCTCCAGTTCCTGCTGCTGACCTGCTGTGCAAGGCCCTCCCCCTCTCTTGGCTGCTGTTTCCCCGTCTGACCATGAGACAGGAGCCATAAAGCATGATAGGAAAAAGACGGCGATCGTGATATCTCCCCTGCCGGGTAAGTGTTGGGAAAGAGACGTGGATTTATATGAATTCAGGTTCTGCTCCTGGTTCCACCGCTGAACAGCTGGGTGGCCTTGGGCAAGTCACTTCCCCACCTCTAAACTTCAGCTTCTCCATCTGTAAAATGAGAGTGAAAGTCGTCCATACCTGGTGTTAGTTTGGGCCACTAGAGGCAGGCTCTGAAGCCAGAGATTCATGTGCAAGTGATTTATTTTGAAAATACTCCTGGGCTGGGCCTAGTGGCTCATCCCTCCAATCCCGGTGCTTTGGGAGGCTGAGGCAGGAGGATCACTTGAGGCCAAGGTGGGAAGATCTTTGTTCAAGACCAGCTGGCATAACATAGTAAGATCCCATCTCTACAAAAAATAAAAAACTTAGCCAGGCATGGTGGTGCACACCTGTAGTCCTAGCTCTTCCAGGGGATGAGGCAGGAAGATCGCTTGAGCTCAGGAGTTTGAGGCTGCAGTGAGCTATGATCGTGCCACTGCACTCTTGCCTGGGTGACAGTCTCTGAAAAAACAATCAAGGCCAGGCGAGGTGGCTTAACCTGTAATCCCAGCACTTTGGGAGGCCGAGGTGGGCAAATCACGAGGTCAGGAGTTCAAGACCAGCCTGGCCTAGATGGTGAAACCCCATATCTACTGAAAATACAAAAATTAGCTGGGCATGGTGGCGCACACCTGTAATCTCAGCTACTCAGGAGGCTGAGGCAGGGAATGGCTTGAACCCGGGAGACGGAGGTTGCAGTGAGCCGAGATCATGTGACTGCACTCCAGCCTGAGTGACAGAGCGAGACTCTGTCTCAAAAACAAACAAAAAAAGAAAATACTCCCAGAGAAACTGTCAATGAAGTGAGAGAAGCAGGGTGGAGAGAAGAGGGCATCCAAGTGAGGGTGTGGCCTTGGGCAAAGTGCCGGCCTCAGTCACATCCCCAGAGGAGCTCTGGAGCAGGGACAACGGCTCAGTTCATCTCCACTGGGGCTAGTGAGCTGCTAGTATAGATGTCCATGCCAGTAGATCATTGCCTCAGGGCAGCTGCAGGAAGATGGATACTTCCTGGCACTTTGGGGGCAAAGCGACTCTGAAGAGAGTCACAAATGGACAGCAGGCACATGGAGGCCAGGGATGGGCACAAAAACCAGTAAGAAGGATCTCAGAAGATCCAGGCGAGCTCTGCCAGTGCTCACCACACACCTCATGAGACTGTTACAACAATTAATTGATATAACTCATTAAAGCCCGCAGCACAGTGCCTGGCACGTGGTAAGGGCTCAGAAGATGGACCTGTGGCTTTTCTTGTGGTTATTAGCAGGCTGGGGCTGGTGAGTGCTCAGGGCCCATGCCAGCCACTCTGAGGCTCTGGGCTTCTGGAGTTCTTTCTTATTTTATTTGATTTTATTTTTGGAAGAGAGCCTCACTCCATCACCCAGGCTGGAGGGCAGAGGCATGATCTCGGCTCACTCAACCTCCGCCTCCTAGGTTCAAGTGATTTTCCTGCCTCAGCCTCCTGAGTAGCTGGAACTACAAGTGCATACCACCACACCCAGCTAATTTTTGTATTTTTATAGAGATGGTGTTTCACCATGTTGGCCAGGCTGGTCTTGAACTTCTGACCTCAGGTGATCCTCCTACCTCGGCCTCCCAAAGTGCTGGAATTATAGGCATGAGCCACTGTGCCTGGCCCAGGTTCTGGAGTTCTTAATTGCAGCAGAGCTCGTTTTACCATCTGTGCTTAGCAGGCCACATACTTCGCTCTCTAACCATCCCCCTTCCCTGGGCAGCTGCAGTCCATAGTGGATCTCCTGGAGGGTACCCTGTACAGCATGGACCTGATGAAGGTGCACGCCTATGTTCACAAGGTGGCCTCCCAGATGAACACACTGGAAGAGGTAAGGGCGGGGCTGCTGCCAGAGGCCAGGCTAGTGTGGTGCTGGGGACTGAGGGCACTGTCCGAAGAGGGCCCGGGAAATCCAGACTTCACCCTAGTGACCATGGGAAGCCAGCCTCCAGCCAGGAGTTGGGGGAGGGAAATGCAGGCCACAGGGGACAGCCTCTGGGAAGAGGTCTAACTGGCTCAAGGGCCTGCAGGAAGCTGAAGTCTGGGTGGAGAAACTGAGGCACCTGCTGGTTGTATGAAAGGGGTGTGGAGGGAGCTGGAACTTGCAGTTGGCCTCAGTGCACCAAGATCAGGACCCAAAACTCTGGGGGTACTATTCAAACAAGATTCCTTGGTGGCTGGGCATGGTGGCTCAGTGGCCGGGTGCCGTGGCTCATGCCTGTAATCCCAGCACTTTGAGAGGCTGAGACAGGCAGATAACTTGAGGCCAGAAGTTTGAGACCAGCCTGGCCAACATGACAAAACCCCATCTCTACTAAAAATATAAAAATTAGGCATGGTGAAGCATGCCTGTAATCCCAGCTACTCAGTGGCTGGGTGCCGTGGCTCATGCCTGTAATCCCAGCTACTCAGTGGCCAGGTGCCGTGGCTCACGCCTGTAATCCCAGCTACTCAGTGGCCGGGTGCCGTGGCTCACGCCTGTAATCCCAGCTACTCAGTGGCTGGGTGCCGTGGCTCACGCCTGTAATCCCAGCTATTCAGTGGCCGGGTGCCGTGGCTCACGCCTGTAATCCCAGCTACCCAGGCTGAGTGAGGCAGGAGGATTGCTTGAACCTGGGAGGCAGAGGTTGCAGTGCGCTGAGATTGTGCCACAGCCTGGGCAACAGAGCAAGACTGTCTCAAAATAAAAAATAAGATACCTTGTTAGAGTGCCCCCTGGGTTGGTACAACATGGCAAGACTGACCAAACCCACTAGGCCAGTGCCCAGCTGCTGTGGAGGCAGAGGTGCTACGCACCCTGCCCCGGCCAGGGTGAATGTGCTATAGGACTGGGCAGGGGACCAGGACTGCCCTTGGGGACAAGGACAGAGTGGGGCGAGCACAGCGGTCCAAGCTGCAGGTTCAAGGTTTGCATCTCTGCTGGCACAGCCTCACCTCCGCCTGTTTCCTGTATCCGGCCTCTGCTGGGAGCCACTGGGAGTCTCGGGACATACTGCTGCCAGGAGCGGGTGTGGGGGCTTCCTTTCCCAGCTTCCTTTTCAGAGGGAGGGGGCACCTGGGCATCCTGTGCCCCAGGGTGGGAGATTAACCCCTTCCTCCCCCCAGAAATGGGATCACAGTGGCTTTAAGTAATTCAAAAAGTGTTTGATACATACCAACTATTGGCCAGGCCCCGGGCAGCAGCAGAGAAAGCTGACACTTGGTGAATTTCTTCTGTGCACCAGTATTTCCTGGGCAGCTGGTACATGCCAGGCTCTCCTGTTGCTGGCTCGGAAGTTATTCTCCTTTGATCTTTCCTCTTGTCACCTCAGGAAATGTTAACCCACTTCATGTAACTCTGAGCCAGACAATCTGTAGGGTACCTCTGCTAGGCCTGAAACAAACCAGAGAGTTTCCACAGCCACAGAGAAATTACTTTTTAATTATCTTCTGTTTTGCGTTATCTGTGCTATGATTCTCTTAACCATGGTTTACTAAGTGATAACCTTATGGAAAAGTTAAAAACAAAAAAAGCTTTTGCTCACCCTGGGAGGAGGTAGAGAGAATAGCCTCACTCGGGGGAGGCTGGCTTTCTCTGCCAAAGGGAAGAAACTCCCGGGGGTCAGCAGCAACTGGTGTCTCAGCTTCCCTCTGCTCTCCTCCCTGACACCAGCAGTTTTCAACCAGGCATGATTTTGCCCCCAGGGGAAAGCTGGCAATAGCCAGAGACATTTTTAGTTGTCACAACTTAGGCAGGGGACAAGATGGATGCTACTGGGCTTCCACTGGTTAGAGGCCAGAGATTCTGCTAAACACCCTGCAATACACAGGACAGTCCCAGAAGCCAGCAGCTATGTGGCAGATGTCAGTAGTGAAAAGGCTGAGAAAATCAGTCATACACTTTGACTTCTGTCATCATTGGGATCAAGTTTTTTTGGTTTGGTTTGTTTTTTGTGGTTTGTTTGTTTGTTTGTTTGAAACAGGGTCTCACTCTGTAGGCCAGGGTAGAGTGCAGCCTCAACCCCTCAGGCTCAACTGATCCTCCCACCACAGCCTCCCAAGCAGTTGGGACTACAGGTACACACCACCATACCCAGCTAATTTTTTTGTATTTTTTCTAGAGATGGGGCTTTACCATGTTGCTCATGCTGGTCTTAAATTCCTGGGCTCAAGCAATCCTCCCACCTCAGCCTCCCAAAGTGCTAAGAATACAGGCATGAGCCACCGCACCTGGCCCCTGGAATCTAGTTTAAAATGCACTTTCATATTCCATAGGCTTTCATATTCCTCACAGTGACCCTGCCATTTAGCCCATTTTACAGGCAGGGAAACTGAGGCTCACAGAAGTAGTTACTAGCCAAAAGTTACCCACCCAGGAAGTAGAGAGCAAGGATTTGAACCCAAGGGTATCCGATTCCTGCCTGCTGCCTCTTGGTCCCTGAACCTGAGTCACCCAGAGCTGACTGGATGTCACTCACTTTTAGGTTATCTTTCCCTCTGTAACAATTTCTACAAATGAAGTTCTGGACTCATAATTCTGTTGCTCTGCAGCTTCTCACCAAACTGGTGCTTTCTGCCTCTGACTCCTGTCTCTCCTGCTTTAGCTGAAAAGTAGACTCAGATGAAAGAATCCCAGATCCATTAGAGCTTTGGGGACCTGGTACTGATACCTGCCAGGCCCCCCAGGTTTCCAAGTCCTCAAGAAGACCGCTAGACAGCAGGAGGTTCACAGAGCGGAAGGCACTGTGGTTCTAAGCAGTCTGTCTGCTCCTAGGATTCAGAACCAGGAGTAGATCCAGGAGCTGGTGTGGTAGCTGCTAAAGGTAGGCAGGGAGCCAGAGCCCCAGCAAGGGGAGATGAGACAGGGGAGGAGAGCAGGCCTGGGAGTAAAGGCAGGGCTCAGTCCCGGGAGAGGAGCCTGCATGGCCCAGGAGAGAAGTTGGAGACTTGGAGGGAGCAGAGATTCACCCTCAGCAAAACGCCAAAGGGCTTCACTCCATCTACATTGTTTGAAGATTTTACAAACAGAAGGTATTTATGTATTATGTACACAATTATTTTAAAGTTGCCAAAGATTGGAAGCAACTTAAGTAACCATCATTAAGGGGCAGGAACAGTGGCTCACACCCGTAACCCCAGCACTTTGCAAGACTGAGGCGGGCAGATCACTTGAGGTCAGGAGTTCAAGACCAGCCTGGCCAACATGGCGAAACCCCATCTCTACTAAAAATACAAACATTAGCCAGGCGGGGAGGCGCGCACCTGTAGTCCCAGCTACTCAGGAGGCTCAGGCAGGAGAATCGCTTGAGCCCGGGGGAAGAGGTTGTTGCAGTGCCTTGAGATCACTGCCCTCCAGCTCTGGGCAACAGAGTGAGACTCTGTCGCAAAAAGAAAAAAGAAAAAGTAACCATCAATAAGGGACTGGGTGGCCAGGCGCGGTGGCTCACACCCGTAACCCCAGCACTTTGGGAGGTCAAGGCGGGCAGATCACTTGAGGCCAGGATTTCAAGACCAGCCTGGCCAACATGGTGAAACCCTGTCTCTATTAAAAATACAAAAAACTAGCCAGGCGTGGTGGTGGGTACCTGTAGTGCCAGCTACTCAAAAATAAATAAATAAAAAATAAGGTACTGGGTAAATAAATTATAGCCTCTCAAGTGATGGCATACTGTGTGGCCATGAGAAGGCATGGGAGCACTACATATGCAGATATGTGTCAGATGCCAGAATAGGCTGTTCAGCAAAAAAGCAAAGTGTTAAAAACATGTGTGTATGTATACATGTGTTCCTCTAAATATACACACTCTCTTTAAAAGGATACACAAGAAACCTATAATAACTGTTGGCACTGAGAAATAAAGGTGGGAGGGTGACATTTTTATAGCTCTTTATATCTTTCTAATTTAGTACCATGCACATGTATTATCTATTTTTTTTATTCCTTCATTTTTAAAATTTTAAAAGTTCATAAATACAGGGTCTCTTGGAGGCTATTTTTTCTGGCCCATACTCAATGGGGCCACCCTTGGCCCATTCAGGGGACTGGGCAGCAAAGCCTAATGACCGAAGCAGGGATGTCCCTCCAGCCTGGGGCTTCAGAGGAAGCTGGCCCAGGAAAGACCTCCAATCCTGCCCCTCCACAGAGCATCAGGGCTAACCTGAGCCGGGAGAACGAGGTGGTGAAGGAGAGCGTGCGCCACCTCAGCGAGCAGTTGAGGCACTATGAGAACCACTCCACCATCATGCTGGGCATCAAGAAAGAGCTGTCCCGCCTGGGCCTCCAGCTGCTGCAGAAGGACACCGCCGCCGCTGCCGCCCCCGCCACCCCTGCCATGGGTTCTGGTAGCAAGGCCCAGGTGAGGCCCCAGCTCTGATCACAGGGCCAGAGCTGGCTGGGCTCGGGAGCTCCGTGTGCCAGGACGCTGGCCTTGAGGGCCAGCTCGTTGGGGTTTGGGGCTGTAGGATGGGTTGAGGGCTGGCACAGCCGGAGAGTCCCTGGCAGGGTGAGAGGCAGGAGATACCTGCTGTGCAGTGAATACATTCAGCATAGGGAATGGGGACAGACCTGGGGATCCCGCCAAGGGGGCTGGTCCCTAAGCCAGGTGTTTGGCAACCTTCTCATTCCCAAGTTTGAAACTAGTGGGGACAAGTTTGTGGAGACGGTGCTCTCTGCCTGGCCCTTAGAGACGAGGTTGACTGCAGCAAACCTGCTTCTAGCCTCTCCTGCTGTGGCTGGGCCCTTGGCTTGGTTGAGCCTGCTCAGGGGGAGATGGACAATGCCTCAAGGACCCCTGCAGACTGATACCCATTCATCCAACCTGCTCTGGGGTAGAGAACTTCTACAGCCAACACCCAGATGCTCCACCTCCAAGCTCAGAGCACAGTGAGCAGAGCCACTGCTTCTGTCACTAGGCAGAGCCACTCATGACAGATGACGCACCTGAGTGCAAATGTGATCAACGTCCTCCCTGTAGGCAGACGAACTGCAAAGCTGGCTCTCCCTCTGACCAGATCAATGAGAAAGAACCACTTTTGGGTAGGCCAGCGGCCCAGAGGCTTCCGCCTATGCTGGACAAACACCAGGGTATGTGGCTTGGCGAATGGAGTGCAGACTGGATTCAACCCTATTCAGGCCTCTCTAGCCAGTCACCCCTGGGAAAGACACAAGCCACACCATTGTTCACAGTGGCCTTGTTTTTTGGTGAGTGGCTGAAGAAGGGAGCTGGTATTTGTGGATTTCCTACTTTAAACTTGACTTTCTCACAGATTGTCAGTGAAACCCATAGTCACCTGGGAGGAGGGGTGACTCCTGCCCATTTGGCAGATGCACAGAGAGGGGTCACATGGAGAGGGCGTGGAGCAGCTGGGACTGGCAGCCAGGTGTGCGTGACTGCCGAGCCCACCCTCTTCCTCTCTTCCTCTCTGCGTCTTGGCCTCCTTTGCTGACATTGTGATAATGGGGCCATTTGTGTCTGCAACTGGAACCGCCTAGATGCCAATAAAGCGGCTAGGAAGCCTGTGCCTTGGCTCCCAGCTGGCTTCCTGCCCGTTCCGGTGCCAATTCCACAGGCGAGAATGAAGCGTGTTTTGGCAATGGTGCAGAAGGGGCCCAGCTACTGTACTTGCCGTATCTGCTGGAGCTTCTGCCTAACAATGGGTGATATCACAGGCCCTGTGTTCTTGTGCCAAGCCAGCATCAGAGGCATTTCAATAGGAAGTGAAAATAAAACACACAACATTAGAAATGGCATAGCCTAGAGGTTGGGTGTAGACCTCAAGCCTACAAGGGAGCTAGAGAGCTGTAGAGGAAACTGAAGCAAATCAGTCATGGATGTAGCCACCATGGCAGGCGGGGTAAAGGAAAGCTGTGACTTCATGAGTGTTTCGGATGCAGCGTCTGGGGCAACATGACCACCTCCAGCCCCGACGTGCTCAGCCCCCAGGACTCCCCACAACATCCCTTCTACTGTCCTTCAAGTCTGAGACTTCTCTTCCCTCCCAGGACACAGCTGGAGGAAAAAGCAAGGACATCAGCAAGTATGGCAGCGTGCAGAAGAGTTTTGCAGACAGAGGCCTCCCGAAACCACCCAGGGAGAAGCTGCTGCAGGTGGAGAAGCTGAGGAAGGAGAGCGGCAAGGGCAGGTTCCTCCAGCCCACAGCCAGGCCCCGCGCCCTGGCCCAGCAGCAGGCTGTGATCCGGGGCTTCACCTACTACAAGGCGGGCAGGCAGGAGGTAACCGAGGCGGTGGCAGGTGAGTAGCGGGGCAATGGGGACCCTGGGAAGTGGGATGGATGCCCCCTAGGAATCCCCTCATCTCTGCAGTCAGACCGCCCCAGATTCAGTTGCACCCATTGATGACCTGTTGGGTGCTCTCTACTTATCCACATGTGGGGATAACACCCCCCTCAGGGGGCTGTTGGGATGAAATCACAGAACCAACCTGAGGGCCACTGGATTGCTTTCCAGTATTTACAGCTGTCTTCACCTTCACTGGACTTTGCTTTTTGCATCTGGAGATGTGCTGAAGGTCCAATCTGATCAGGTGACAGGGAATGGCAGAGACACAGTCCCTGCCCCCACAGATCTCATAGTCTACTGGGGAAAAGTCCCTGTGACTAGGCAGCTGCCACAGTGGGGCCAGGAGAATACAGGGCTCCTGGGAAGTAACCAGGGCTTTTGGGGCTCCTCTCATTTCCTCTCCAGCTCCTCCCTCTTCTTAGATTCTTAAGGAAGAGCCCCTAGACTCTTGTATTTTCCTGCAGCTCCCTGCTGGATCACAGAGAAGGGTGACGAAGTAACTGGCAAACAATAGGCAAAAGTTTCAAGACCCATGCATTTCTGAGCTGTCTCTACGGGTTGTGGTTCCTGGTTCCCTCACTAACACCCTCCCCAGATGCCTGCTCTCTTCCAATGTCCCAGAGGGGGGTCCCAAACCTGCTCTCCCCTTCCTGGGTCCTGCTGATGACCACCTCCTCCTGCAAAGCCCTCCTTTCATTCCGTGTGTAAGGGGCACAAGGAAGTGAAACAGTCAGGGACCAGGCTCCTTTGAGAGCCCTCTCGTTTCTTGGCCTCTCAGGACTCAGGGGCCTCTTCCCCCAGTGCCTGGTCCCAGCTGCTGGCCCAAGCCCGGCCAGCTTGGCCTGGACACGGCACAGAGCCTCTGACCCTGGCTGGGGCACTGCCTGAAAACAGCTGCAGGCATCTGACTCTGCCAGCAAGGCCTGTGGGAACAGGCACCCTCCCCTGGCAGGCTGCTGAGGCCAGGCCTCCCTGTGGTCCTCCCTGACCAGGAAGATAACCCCCGTCCCCACCAGGGCTCCTTTGAGAGCCCTTTTGTTTCTCCAGGCTGCCCACAGCAGGACCTATGCAAAGAGGAAGCCCCAAACGGAGAATAAATGAAGTCAGGTTGTTGTCCTCAAGTCAAGGGGTCTCTGAGCCCCTCCCCCAGCTTACCAGGTGGTCCCCTGGGCCCCAGACCATCATAGTAATAACAGCACCACTCCTTTGTCTCCCTGGTGTCACAATTTTTTTTTTTTTGAGATGGAGTTTCGCTCCTGTCACCCAGGCTAGAGTGTAATGGCGCAATCTCAGCTTACTGCAACCTCCACCTCCCAGATTCAAGCAATTCTCCTGCCTCAGCCTCCCAAATAGCTGGGATTACAGGCACATGCCACCACGCCCGGCTAATTTTTGTATTTTTAGTAGAGACAGGGTCTTGTCATGTCGGCCAGGCTAGTCTCGAACACCTGACCTCAGGTGACCCACCCACCTCCGCATCCCAAAGTTCTGGGATTACAGAAGTGAGCCACCATGCCCAGCTGGTGTCATAATTTTCTAAACACTTTCTTTCTTTTTTTTTTTTTTTGAGACAGGGTCTAACTCTGTCACCCAGGCTGGAGTGCAGTGGCACGATCATGACTCACTGCAGCCTTAACCTCCCAGGCTCAAGCGATCCTTCCACCTCAGTCTCCCTAGTAGCTGGGACTACAGGCACCCATCACCACACCTGGCTAATTTTTTCTATTTTTTAGTAGAGACAGGGTTTTGCCATGTTAGCCAAGCTGGTCTTGAACTCCAGGGCTCAAGTGATCCACCTGCCTCAGCCTCCCAAAGTCCTGGGGTTACAGGCACCAGCCACTGTAAGCCCTCTAAGCACTTTCATTCATGCCTTCGCATTTGATCCTGGCAGCGGCTGCATTTTCCATGGCAGAGAAATAGAAGCAGGCCTGTGAAATGGGAACAAGAGCTTCTCTCTAGAATTGAATCTAGGAAATGAGAGAACTGGTAAAACTGCCTGATGGGTAGGAAAGAAGGGGATCTCTTTTTGGCACCTCATATTTGCTGGGATCTGTGCACATGTTTTATGTACATTTTTCTGACATCAACACCACAGTCCAGTATGGTGGGCTCATGACTCTCAGTTCACAGAGGTGGCCAAGCAAGCTAGGGGAACTTGGCTGAGGCCACCCTGCTGAGTTTAGAGCCCTGACTATGAAGTCCTCCCTGCCTCCCACTTTGAAACCTTTCACCCCCTCCACTCCCCGAGGGTCCCTGAGCTGCTGGGAGCCCAGCGGGCCTGAGGGAGACCCACACTGCAGGAAGTTGTGCTGGGATGTGAGCCTGGGGTCTTCTCTCTGCAGACAATGCACTTCAGGGCACTTCCTGGTTGGAGCAAGTGCCGCCCAAGGTAGAGGGCAAGCCCAGCTCCACAGAGCCCAACTCCGCAGAGCAGGACGGGGCTGAGCCCAAGTCCTCAGAGGGAGTAGACTTGGATCCTGGCACTCCCACCTCAGTCCCTGCCACCACCACCACCACTGCCACCCTGACTCCCACCACCAGTCTCCTGCCTACTGAGCCACCTTCAGGTCCAGAAATCTCCAGCCAAGGTGAGTGAGCTTCACAGGGGTCAGCAAACTGTCACCTGTACCCAAATCTAGCCCACAGACTGTTTTCGTGCAGCCCTCAAGGTAAGAAATGCTTTTTACAGCTGAGCATGGTAGCTCACACCTATAATACCAGCACTGTGAGAGGCTGAGACAGGTGGGTCATCTGATGTCAGGAGTTTGAGACCAGCCTGGCCAACATGGAAAAACCCCCTCTCTACTAAAAATACAAAAATTAGCCAGGCGTGGTGGTGGGCACCTGTAATCCTAGCTACTCGGGAGGCTGAGGCAAGAGAATCACTTGAACCTGGGAGGCAGAGGTTACAGTGAGCTGAGATCATACCAGTGCCCTCCAGCCTGGGCAACAGAATTTTTTTTTTTTTTTTTTTTTTGAGATAGTCTCACTCTGTCAGCCAGGCTGGAGTGCAATGAATATGTTCTTGGCTCACTACAATCCCCACCCACTGGGTTCAAACGACTCTCCTCAGCCTCCTGAGTAGCTGGGATTACAGACGTGTACTACCATGCCTGGTTAATTTTTGTAGAGACGGGGTTTCACCCTGTTGGCCAGGCTGGTCTCTGACTCCTGAGATCAGGTGATCCCCCCATCTCAGCCTCCCAAAGTGCTGGTATTACAGGCGTGAGCCACAGTGCCTGGCCTAGGTAGTATTTTCAACCAATTCTTCTTAAAATGTCACCTAGAATGCCATCATCAAATCCAGCAGCTATTTCTATCTCTTTATTTCCTGTGTCCAGTCATTGGCCCTGTTTTGATGTCTGCATTTATAGTTTTGATTTGTGTCTCATGGTAGAAATCTTCCTTGTGAAGTCATTGATCCCATCCTTCTGAAGGGATGTTGGCTCTCTGTGGTGACAATCCTTCAAACCCTGTCCCACTTTGGTCCAAGTGCATTCCACTTCTAGGACTCTTTCCTGAAGGATCCACCAGCAATGGGAGCAACAGCTGCAGCTTAAATGGTTGGATCATGGCCTTATTTCTAATGTCAGAGAACTGGAAATAACCTGAAGGGCTGACATGGGAAGACTGGTGAGATACACGCAGGGCACAGCTGTCCACCGCCCTGGCAGAACCTTGAAAGCACATCATTAAAAGGCTATTTAATGATTAGAGAAATTGCTCAATGGAGGCTAAAAACAGGATACATAAAACTGTATACTCACCGCTTTTTAAAGTATGTCTGCATGACTGTACATGCAAAGAAAAAGGAAAAGGAAGGAAATGTCACATATTGACATTTTTCTTTGGATGGGAGAAGGGTGGGAGGAGGTAAGGGATAAGAGACCACATACTGGCTATATAGTGTATGCTACTCAGGTGACAGATACACCAAAATCTCAGAAATCACCACTGAAGAACTCACCCATGTAACCAAAAACCACCTGTTCCCCAAAAACTATTGAATTAAAATTTTATTATTATTTTTTTATTGGGTTTTGTTTTGTTTTGTTTTGAGACAGTCTGACTCTGTCGCCCAGGCTGGAGTGCAGTAGCGTGATCGCAGCTCACTGCAACCTCTGCCTCCTGAGTTTAAGTGATTCTCCTGCCTCAGCCTCCGACCAGCTGGGATTACAGGCATGCACCACCACGTCTGGCTAATTTTTGTATTTTTAGTAGAGACAGTGTTTGCCATGTTGACCAGGCTGGTGTCAAACTCCCAACATCAAGTGATCCATGAAATAAAATTTTTAAAAAGAAAATAAAAGAACAGAAAAAAATTTTTCTTTGGATAATGGAAATTTTTAGGTTTTTTATTTTTTATTTTATATTTTAAGAGTTTAAAATTTTTTTATTTTTTAAAAAGTAAAATGAGAATAAACAAAGAAAAAATTTTCAATGTTTTTGTTGACCAAAATTGTATGTATTCATTTGTTTGGCACACTGCAGAGAAAAAAAATTTTTTTAATGTATGTATTTATGATTTACAACATGATGTTTTGTTATGTCTACACAATGTGAAATGGGTAAATCAAGCTATTTAGCATATATATTACCTCACATTACTTACCTTTTTTTTTTTTTGAAAGAACACTTAAAATCTACTCTTTGTGTGTGTGTGTGTGTGTGTGTGTGTGTGAGATGAACTCTTGTGCTGTCACCCAGGCTGGAGTGCAATTGCGTGATCTTGGCTCACTGCAGTCTCCGCCTCCCGGGTTTCAGCGATTCTCCTGCCTCAGCCTCTCCTGAGTAGCTGGGATTACAGGCACGCACCACTACGCCTGGCTAACTTTTGTATTTTTAGTAGAGACGAGGTTTCACCATGTTGGTCAGGCTGATCTTGAACTCCTGACCTCAAATGATCCACCTGCCTCAGCCTCCCAAAGTGCTGGGATTACAGGCATGAGCCATCACACCTAGCCTTAAAATCTACTCTTTTAGCAATATTCAAGTATACAGTATGCAGAACTTATTCCCATTATCTAAATGAAATTTTAAATCCTTTAAGCAACATCTCCTTAATCCCCCCACCCTCTAGTAACCACTTTTCTACTCTCTGCTTTTATGAATTTGACTTTTTTTTTTCTTTTTTTTTCTTCTTTTTGTTTTCTGAGTTTGACTTTAACTTTTTTAATTTTAAATTTTTTTTTTTTTTTTTTTGAGGCAGGGTCTTGCTCTGTTGCCTGGGCTGGAGTGCAGTGGCGTGATGACAACTCACTGCCACCTCAACATCCCAGGCTCAAGCAATCCTCCCACCTCAGCCTCCCTAGTAGCTGGGACACACCACTATGCTCACCTAATTTTTTTTTTTTTAATTTTTTTGTAGAGACAATGTCTTGCTATGTTGCCCAGGCTGGTCTCAAACTCTTGAGCTCAACCGGTCCTCCCACCTCAGCCTCCCAACGTGCTGGGATTTCAGGTGTGAGTCACCACACCTGGCCAAGTTTGACTATCTTTCTTTCTTTCTTTCTTTCTTTTTTTTTTTTGAGACAGAGTTTCACTCTTGTTGCCTGGGCTGGAGTGCACTGGTGCGATCTCTGCTCACTGCAACCTTTGCCTCCCCAGTTCAGGCAATTCTGCCTCAGCCTCCTGAATAGCTGGGATTACAGGTGCCCCCCTACCACGCCCAGCTAATTTTTGTATTTTTGGTAGAGACAGGGTTTCACCATGTTGCCAGGCTGGTCTTGAACTCCTGACCTCAGATGATCCCCCCTCCTTGGCCTCCCAAAGTGCTGGGATTACAAGTGTGAGCCACCGTGCCTGGCCTCCATTCTCTTTTCTGAATGTTTTATGTTTTCAGTAATGATCAGGCATTGCTTTGACGATGAGGATTGGGGAAAGAAGGCCACAAACAAAATATCAGAAGGGATTGAAGTTAGACCCAGATAACATTCCCAGCCCATTGCTCTGGCTGGGGGCTTTGGGGGTCTGTGTACTGATGCTGTCTGCCCTCCTCCCCACAGGCAGAGATGCGAGCTGTGAGGGCACCCTCCGGGCCGTGGACCCCCCTGTGAGGCACCACAGCTACGGGCGCCACGAGGGAGCCTGGATGAAGGACCCTGCAGCTCAAGACGACAGGATCTATGTCACCAACTACTACTATGGAAATAGCCTGGTGGAGTTCCGCAACCTAGAAAACTTCAAGCAAGGTCAGGGACCCCGGAGGTGGAGACAGGGCGGGTATGGACAGCCTGGGCGGGGGTCCTCTTGGAGACTTGGCCTTCCTTGCCTCGTGGGTTTCTATTATACAGCTTGGCTGAGCTCCAGATTATCAGCCACCCCAAGGAGGGGAGTCTGGACTGAGGGCGCTGGGCAGGGATCCCAGTCAGACCCCATGGCACCCCTGTGTGCTAGCACTGTGCCAGGAACCGGAATGCAGCGGCAAACAGGATGGAGGGGGTCCTGCCCTCACAAGTGTGACTTACCTTCAAGGGGCCAATACTGAGTTTCCATTTGTTGAGTGCTTACCCTGTGCTGATCGCCCCCTGTGTGTCAGCTCATGGCAGCCACATACCTCCAGAAGGTGGGATTATCACCTGTTTTATAGGTGAGCAGGGCCTCAGACCTTAGAAGAGCTGCAGGTCTGGGCAAGGGCCGGGATGGAGCTGATGGCACAGGGAAGGGCAGAAATCTGGTTATCAGATGTGGGGCATGATGTGGGGAAGGGGTCATTTAGATCTAGCCTGCCCTCATGAAATGCACAGTCTGGTGGGGGAGGCAAAGGCTTAAAGAGACAATTTCAGTACAGCATTAGAGGGAGCACTGAGGGGGCTATGGGAACTAGAGATCAGGGAAGACATCCCCGGGGAGGTGATGCTGGGTCCCGGAAAAAGAGTAGGAGTAAGCCATTTGGAAGAGAGAGGTAAGGGTGTTCCAGGCAGAAGGCTCAGCACATGCAAAGGCCTGGCAATGAGAAGACGCGTGATGGCCTGGGGTGGAGGGTGGCGAATAAGAAAGCTAGGGCAGGCCTCAGTAGCCATGTGAAGGAGTTTGGACTTAACCCTGAGAGCTGTGGAGTCACAACTAAAGGCCTGGAACAGGCCGGCTGCTGTGGCTCACACCTGTAATCCTAGCACTTTGGAAGGCCGAGTTGGGTGGATCACTTGAGGTCAGGAGTTCAAAACCAGCCTGGTCAACATGGTGACACCCATCTCTACTAAAAAATGAAAACAAAAATTAGCTGGGCATGGTGGCGAGCACCTGTAATCCCAGTTACTCGGGAGGCTGAGGCAGGAGAACCACTTGAACCCGGGAGGCAGAGGTTGCAGTGAGCTGAGATTGCACCACTACACTCCAGCCTAGGTGACAGAGCAAGACTTCATCTCGAAAAAATTAAAAAATAAAGGCCTGGAACAATGAAAATCCTTCCTCCACTAGCTCAGAATTGGCCAGCTTTCTGCTCAAGCAGCTCAGGCTGGTGGAGGAAGCCAGTAATAAGCATCAAAGTGAAAGCTTCTGTCTGGTTGCTACAGATATGTCCTGGGGAGAAAAAAAGACAAAAGGCTATGGGAGGTTAGAGGAGGGGCCCCTCACTCAGGCTAGGGAGGTCAGTGAAGGTTTCCTAGAGAAGGTGACATTGGCCTGGGGTTGTGAAAGACGGGCAGGAATTCCCTAAGCTGATGACCTGGGGAACAGCAATCCTAACCGAGGAACAGTAGGGACGAAGGCCTGGAGACAAAGAATGGGGCTGATGTCACCCTGTGTCTAAATCCTAGCTGTGCCACTCCGGGGCTGGGTGACCTTGACTCCTCTGAGCCTGTTTCCTCTTAAGCAGGTGGGATGACGATAGACCTCCTTCGGGAGACACTTGTGCCATCATAAGATGTCAGCCCAGCTCCAGGCACACTGCACACGCTTGGTATCAGTTGCCTGCTGGGCCACTGAGAGCCCTTGGTGGTCTCAGGGGATGTGGGTGGGCTGGGGTTGCTCAGGAGGTCTAGGGTAACCATCGCCCTCTGCCTGCAGGCCGCTGGAGTAACATGTACAAGCTACCCTACAACTGGATCGGCACAGGCCACGTGGTGTACCAGGGTGCCTTCTACTACAACCGCGCCTTCACCAAGAACATCATCAAGTACGATCTGCGTCAGCGCTTTGTGGCCTCCTGGGCACTGCTGCCCGATGTGGTATATGAGGACACCACACCCTGGAAGTGGCGTGGCCACTCGGACATCGACTTCGCCGTGGACGAGAGTGGCCTGTGGGTCATCTACCCTGCTGTGGACGACCGCGATGAGGCCCAGCCCGAGGTGATCGTGCTGAGCCACTTGGACCCCAGCGACCTTTCGATACACCGGGAGACCACGTGGAAGACGCGGCTGCGGCGGAACTCCTACGGGAACTGCTTCCTGGTGTGCGGCATCCTGTATGCTGTGGACACCTACAACCAGCAGGAAGGCCAGGTCGCCTATGCCTTTGACACACACACAGGCACCGATGCACGCCCCCAGCTGCCCTTCCTCAACGAGTACGCCTACACCACCCAGATTGACTACAACCCCAAGGAGCGTGTGCTGTATGCCTGGGACAATGGCCATCAGCTCACCTACACCCTCCACTTTGTGGTCTGAGTGGAGACCTGTGCCCCCAGGAGAGGGGCAGCAGTGCGGGAGGGGCTCCCCACACCAGCTCCTGCAACTGATCCAATCTGCAAATATTTATTGGAGGCCAGCCTAGGGCTGGGACTGGGCATGAGGTGGTCACCAGGATTGAGCTTCCTCAGCACACAGTGGGTAATACTTGCTTCCACTTGCAGAGCACTGGGCCAAGCACTTTCCACTCACTTATCCATTAATTTTCCAGCACCTCCTTGGAGGTAGAGATCATGAACCCATTTAACAGATGAGGAGACAGAGGCTCAGAGAGACACCGTCCCTTGTCTAACGCCTCAGTTGTGATCAGGCAGGCTGTGCTCTCACGACAGCCCCATTTTACAGATGAGAAGACTTTACCATGCCCTCCCCTCCCTGCCCTCCCCCATCTCCCCTGGTCTCCCTTGTTCTCTAAACTCTGTCTCCCTTCCCAGGCTCACTCAGAACCAGAGGCCTTTGGGCCAGTGCGCTGGTGTGGGGTGGAGGCCCTGGCTCTGCCTGCCATCCCAAGGCCTTGTCCTGGCTGAGCTCTTGGTGGCCCTGGGCTTTGGACCCCTTGGCCAATGTCCTTGCCTGTTGCCTTTGGCCAGTCCCCCAGCCCAGCCCAACCCACCCGCTGTCCGGCCACATTCCAAACCTCTACCGTCACCTAGCTGCTGAGCAGAAACCGCACCCCTAGAGAAAATCCCAGCCTCTGTTCCAAGGCCCCTCTCTGCTCCGTGCTCATTTTTATTTTTTCTTATTCTTCATCAGTGCTGTCATTTGTTTCTGCAGCGGCAGCTGAGAAGGCAGCTGGCAGCTCTGCCAGGGTGGGGAGCTGAGCTGAGGCTCCCTCTCCACCCAGAAGCACTGGCGTTGGTCACATAGGCAGGCCTTGGGGCCCCTCCCTGGTTCATCCCAGAGCTTTGGGCCTGGAGTCCACCTTGTCCTTTCTCTCTGGGCTTTCAAACCCACAACCTTTACACACTCAGGGATACCTCCAGGTCTGCCATGAATAAGACCCTAGGCCCAAGGCTGGTGTGGTGCCAGGATGGCACAAGTTCCTTCTTCCTTGCCAGCCCTGACCTGGTCACCCAGCAGCCTGGGGGCTGCAGAAGACACGGTGTGAGTAGTTGGGTCCAGGGGAGGCATCAGGCCTTCTTTTGGTTGCAGGAGAGAGCCAGAGGAAGTGGAGAGGAAGGAACTGGGGGTCTGCAGACTGGACTTATCCTGGCTTCAAAGATGTTGTTGCCAGGGCTGCCCCAAGCCCAGGACTTGGGTTGATGATGCACAGCTGGGCCACCTCGCCCGGGGCCACTGATGGCTCCCTGGAGCCTCAGACCGACCCACACAGCCCAGAGGACAAGGCCTTCAAGCCTCTCCATCTTCTGCTTTTTCAGACAGTATTTTTAGTGCTGGAAAGAAATTCTCTAGCTCAACTCCCTGTTTCACGAAAGAGAAAATAGGCTCAGAAACGTTTAGAGAGCAGCTCAGAGTCACATTGGGAGCTGGGCACAGCTGACCTCCTTCCAGAAGGGCTCTGTCTGTCTCCTTTATTCTCCCTGCATGGAGGCTGTCCTACCTGGGAAGGCACCCCAGCCACACCAGCACCTGTGAAGGGTGTTTACTGCTCATCCCCACCCACCCCCTGGCCCTTGCTGCCTTCGTTCTGTCCTGATGCAAGCTCCAATGATGTCTGTATGTTTGAATACCAGTTGCCATGTTAGGAAAGGCAGCTGCCCAGCGAAGAGTATATAGAAATCCTTTTTTTTTTTTTTTTTTTTTTTTTGATGGATTTTTGATATTTTTTCCCAGGATTGAGTTGATTGGCATTATATTGGCTATTTGACGCATACACCACCTGGGTTAAAACAATTAACATGCCAAACCCTCCAAAGTAAA